>CAJVPP010000799.1:0-26143 GCA_910592005.1 Funneliformis mosseae
TACATACAAAATATTATAATGTTATAAAACGCTCGTATATATTTTTTTTAACTAATATTATTAACATGCATTATTTCTCTGCTAATTTGTAACACAATCAATATATTCGTTTCATAATAAATATTTAATATTATCAAATTAATCAGTGTTGCATCAGCATTAGCGCACTACACTTTTGCTTTTTTAATATATTAAACTATGTAAATGTCAAGTAATAATTCTAATTAATTAAAACTGCGCAAATTATGAAACTATTACATAAAATTGAATTATAAAAATACTAATAAAATCGGGAATTAAAAAATAAAGTAATAAACAAAATTACAAATGCGAATATTATAAAGTTAAAACGGCGAAATAGAAATTATCACGAAGGTGTAAAAAGGAGAATTTCGAAGGAATGTAGATCAAATAAATATTACAAGGGCGAGCTGCTTTAGGATTTCCAGCTCGGTATATATATAAAAAAAAACAATTAAGCCAGCTTTCACAACGCTTCACTCCATTTCATATTCACTATAAATGCTTCTTGATAAAGTTTTAATATCCTAAATAAAATTAAAATTGAACTAGAACAGCTATAAAAGATTGATTAATTCTTGATATCTCAAACTTAATTTCAAGTATCAGAAATTACAAATAGCTAGATTTTGAGATCTATCTTCTTTAGATTTTTTAATTTACATGCATCTTTTACTGCTAATTATGTGATAAGACTTTAAAGAACCTAGATTAATTAACAATTTTTAGTTAGGTTTTTAGATGTATTAAAAATTATAATTATATTTTTTGTCTTAATATTTTATGAAGAATCACCTTTTAGATTGTGTTCTTATATATTATATAATATAAATAATAGCTAAAGTGTGAATCTATTATATAATTTTAGTTAGACTTTTCATATATTGAAATTTTTGGTTAGATTTTTTTATTCTAATATTTCATGAAAAAATTACTTTTAAATTAATTTTATAATAATATATAGCATAAATAATCTAAAAAAATAGTTAAAATGTAAAGTTGCTATATAAAAATTTACAATTAATTTAATTAAGCATAAATTTTTTCATTATAAAGAATCATTTTAGAATTAAATCTAAAATATTATAAAATAATAGTATATAATTTAGAGTTATAAAGATATATTGAGAATATTTCAGAACTTTTTATTCTTCATATATCTTAATATTTTTTAATAGCAATCTATACAGCATAAATTTTTAAGAAATTAAAATTATGTTCTAAAGGCTATATAAATAATGTATTTCTTGATAATAGAATACTATAAAAATAATAAGTAGCTTATCAAATGATAGATAGTTAAAATTGAGCCTAAATAAGTTTAGAATCAAGAATTAATACTTGTGATATATAGCAATAACTTGTTTGAAGTTATAATTGAATTATTACTTGATTATTTCTTTAAATTCTAACCTTAAAACTCTCCTTTTTGCTTTAATGCTTATCTAAATTTTATTGATTAAAAAACTTTTTATATAACTATAAACAATATTTTTTAATATAAAATTTTTTGAAATAGAGTATGCTAATGATTATAAATAGAATATGATTATAGACAAGTAGATTTTATATATAAAAATTTTAGACAACTAATTAAAGTGACTATATAGATAATGTGACTATAACGAAGGTGATTATAGAGAGTTGATTGTAATAAGAATTGTTAACTATAATGATTTTCTCAAATAAAAGAATTTTATATAAGTAAAAAAAAATATTTAATTAAAATATTTATTATTTACTATAGATTTTCTTTATAAATAATTAAAAATTTTAAAAATTTTATTTAATTGTATATATATTATATTATAATAAATTTATTTTTAATTGTATAATAAAAAAAAATATAAATTAATATTTAAAAATTTTATTATTAATTAAAATTTATTAATTATAATTCAATAATTCCAATATTATAAAACATATTAAATTATATAAATTATATTATTTATTAAATAATATTAAAGCCTTGAATTTTTTCGGTTATATTTTTTTTTTTTTTTTTACCCCAAAGGTATTAATCAATTGAAATCGAACGTTACGCAAAATTTGCAGTTATAACAATCTATTAAGCTTTATTCTTAATTAATGTAAGCCCTTGCATAAAAAGCCACGTCATTAAGGATATAAATAGTAAATTTAAGCCTCAAAAAGAAAGCTCGCACCGTCTTTTGAAGTAATTCCAAAGAATATAGCTGTAAGAAATCTATTAATTAATAGTGACGAATCCAATTACCAATAAAACCAGTTTTTTGGCTTTTTGGTCGAGATCATGAAAACAATTACCTTTCGTAATTGAAATTTATCAATAAATACCTAATCTTTTATATAAATTCTATAAAAAGTCTTTTTTACGATGGTTCCTGTTTTTGTAAGATATTTAGGCTGCTTAGTCTTATTAATGTTTTTACCTCAAACACATTCATTATTTCAACGTGAAAAGTATACAACAAGTGCGCTTTATCTTTTAAAAGACGTTGGCTTAGGAGATATATCTGGGACAGTAGCGGCTTTTGCAGATTTCAATTCTGATAAATAGTGAGCATTTTTCTCAGTAGCATATTTTAATTTTTATTTTATCAACTGAATTACCAAACATCCTTCGATTTCTTAATAATTATTTAGTACAGATCTATTTGTATTAAGTTCAGATCAAAGGTCTTTAAGTGTCTATTTATGGGATCATGGTATATTGACATTTGACAAATATTTCGATTTATGTATTTATATATAATTAATTTAATTTATCCATTATAGCGGATTATAAATTTACTATATCACCTTCGGCAAATATAACAATATCACAAAATGAGGAAAATAGTTTTATAATTACAAACATATTACCTGGAGATTATGACTATGACGGAAATTTGGATATTTTAGTTATGGGACAAACTAATCCATCAAGTAACGATAGAAAAAAAGAGCCGCTTTTTATGAGAGTATACTTTGGATATGGGAATGACACATTTAGTAATATCTAACTTCTATAATGTCATTGCATTTACATGTATGATTCTAATTAAAATAATATTCATATTTTTTTTTTTAGATCCTAACTTTATTAATGTACCATCAGCTACATATCAACAACCCATTCCATTTGATTTTGATGGTGATATGAAAATTGATTTAATAGGACATAGTTTTGATAAAGGTGTAAACGAACTTTCGATATGGCAAAATATATATAATAATGGAACAACAGACTTATTTCAAGTGTGAGAAAATTAAACAACTCTTTATGTTGAAATTATGAGAAAGATTTGTCAATTTAAGTTAAACTCTTTAATACGGATTTTTAGGAAGCCATTACCTTTGCAACCTGCTTCAGATGTTCCACCTTGTATATTATCAGAACCACATTCTAATGCTTTCATTGATCTTAATGGTGATTGCAGATCAGGTATGAAAACGAGAAATGTAAGAATTTATTTGAGAAATACGATATTTAAAACTTTGTGTCTCTTTATAGATTTGTTCCTTACTTGTCAAGACACTTCTGGAAAAATATCATATCAAATATGGACGAGTACAATTAATGGATATGTGTTTAGCAAATTTGGCGATTTACCGCAAGGCGTTGGTCAAATATCATTTGCGGATATGGGTGGGTTGAAAAAAATTTGATTTTTGGAAATTTGAAATTTGAAACTTATTTACTTTATGGACTTTTTAGATGGTGATGGAACATTAGATATGGTGTTTCCAGTATGTAACAATGGATGCAAGATTCATGTAGCATATAATAATCAAATACCACTTTGCGAAAACAAAAATTCTAAAAATTGTAGAAAGGTATCAGAATTATGTATAGCCGATGATAATTTCAGCTTTGATATGACAACGGATGCGTCAAATAGTGTGAGATGTTTTTTTTTTGAAAAAAAAAAAAAAAAAAAAAAATTATTTTTTTTATAAGGTCATTATCGAGCTAAATATTTCTATTTATATATTTAGAATTATGTCGTTTTAGATCTTCAGGACGAGCTGCCAACTGGAGAAGATATTGTATTACTGGATCCTGATTTTAATGGAATTCTACCTGTTTCTCTTCGTATTGGTAAATCACATTCAATCAATTTGCTTATATACCTGTACAGTTTATTAACTAGTTTATCTTTTTTTTTTCTAGGCGATTATAATCTTGATGGATATCCAGATTTACTTGTGGTCACCTCAAACGGTAAAGAATCACATGTAACGCTGCTAGAGTCAATTTTATGTACAACCCGCAAGTGTCATGGTTTAGCGGCTGCATCCCAGAGAAGAACATTTGTCAAAGTTAATGATGGTGCTCAACCTCTTTATAATATCAAAACTGCCAAAAATGCAGCTTTTCTTGACCTTGATGAAGATGTAATAGAACCTTTTATATATATTTTTATTTCCACGAGGAAAAAGTTTGCTTGATATAAATAAATTTTCTTTTATTAGGGAACGATGGATATTATGGTATTCACAGCTACTCATGGTAAAACAGCGGCAAGAGATATACAAATGATACACAACAATTATTTTAATGATGCATTCTTCCTTAAGACCCTAGGTATGTTGTCTGAATCAACTATGTTAGACGCATGAATTGGAGCGCATACTAAAGAAATTGTTTTAATATAATTAATAGTATTAAACGGAGTGGGACACAAACAGGTTGGTTGTAATATCATTATAAATTATCAAAAAAAAATTCATTAAGATATTCTTCTACATAGAATTTTGGAGTAAATTATCCTGGTGCAGAATTTAAATTCACTGTACTTGATACATCCGGAAGGAAAAGAGCCAACCAAGGTATGTTAATTGTAATATATTTTTCAATAATAATTTATCTTAATATCTAAGATATTTGTTGCATATAAAATAGTTGCACAATATTCACAGAGTGGATATTTATCATTACAAACACCTTATTCGCTTTTTGGACTTGGTCGTACAAATAATTACGTCGAAGAATTATTCGTAGGAGTTTCAAGAAATCAGGTAAGTTATCAATTTGACATAATATATGTATTTATTTGACGCATTTCATTAAGTTGACCAAAATTCATACTTTTACACACAAATTAATATTATTAGAGTTCATATTATACCAGTTTAGCAGGAGTAATACCTAATTCACAACTTATCATCGTTCCTTATCAACCCGAAGGAGTTGATAATCCAACCTCGTGAGTCAAAATTGAATTATCCGAGATAATATCCAAACCAAACAAAGTTTTTTAATGCTAACGTATGACCCTTCTTTTAACAGATGGTCAATCGAATTATATATTCATCCGGGTGATTGGGTACCATGGGTACTAATGATTTTAATTATTGTGACAATAATTTTAGCCATCGTTGTATTCATTTTGAATTATATAGAAAAGGTAAGAGATTTTGAGGAGTAAGAAAAGTTTTATTTCTTTATATATTAATTTCACACTTTTTTGTTAATTTTGTAGAGAGAAGATGAATATGAGAAAAGAAAAGCTTCAAGATTTATTAATTTTGATGCCTTGTAAATGGTTGAAGTTATTGTAGTTTTAAATATTAATAAAATTTTATTTTAGTATCAAGTCCTTTTTTTTTTTTGCAATTAGTTAAGTTATCAAAGAAGTAGAAATAATTGTTATATTTTAATGGTTGATTTTTTTTTATAAGTCGGACTCTCTTTATAATCACACCATATTCTGAAAACTTTTTATTCCTAAGTTTTTTATCCCTCTATATAATCACAACTTAATAAAACCCTATTTGTAAGCACATTTTTGGAAAGAAATTACTTCGAGGGAGGGATCATAGACTTTATTTCTTAAAAAAGAAATCATTTTAATGTAATAATATTTAATTTAATCGTATTGTTTAATAAAGTGTTTAAATGAAGAATTCAAAAAGGGCAGCAATAGGAATTATCCGGGATGAAAATGCAAATGATAGGCGTATCGAACATCACACAAACACAAAAAAAAACCACAAAAAGTATAAACGAATGAATCAGATTATCCTTAATTTTGTGAAATCACTTACTTATAAATACTGTCATTATAACATCGATTTTAGAATAAAGGTGAAAAAATTAAAATTTTGGGAATGAATAGGGAAAGAGACAAAGAGATAGTGAAAAAGGCCGCGGTTCGCGGAAAAATTAAGTCGGTTGATTATGTTACTACTGAAAATAATAAAAATTATGCAATAGTTATTAATAAGGTAGCCAGTTTATACGCTATTAGGGTGATTAATTATGATGAGGATGAAAATGAGATAAAAATAAAAGCGGTCAAGAGGTTTCCTGACTTGATGGGTTTTTACAGAACAAAGGAGCTAGCTAATGAAGAATTAGAGAAAATTAAATCGAACAGTGAGTTGATAAATCAATGTCAGTATGAAATTGAAACACAAGAGGATGACGTGGAAAATATATTGTTAATTGGGCGAACGGGTGGTGGTAAATCTACTTTGGCTAATGTAATCAGCAATACTGATGAATTTGGGGAGAGCGGAAGTTCAGTCAGTAAAACCAAAAGATTTCAAACCAAAGACTTTACATGGAATGGAACGAAATACCGTATTGTGGATACTATCGGAGTTGGTGATACCAAAAATTCCGAAGAGGAAGTTTTATATATGATCGGGGAAGCTGTCCACTCAATGAAGAAGGGAATAAAACAAGTATTTGTGATCATAGGAGGAAGATTTACCAAAGAAGAAGTGGAAACTTTTGATTTACTCAAAAAAGCTATTTTTGAGAGTGGCATTACTAAATACACTACTATTGTCAGAACAAGATTTGAAGATTTCGAAAATCCAGAAGAATGTAATAAAGATAAAGAAAATTTAAAGAATGAGAATAAAAAAATTTTTAAATTGGTTGATTCTTGTAATGATATCGTCTATGTAAATAATCCTCCTCTAAGTAAGAGAAGATTAGAGGATAATAAAAAAGACAGAGAAAATTCTCGAAAAATATTACTGAAATATTTAAATTATTGCGGGGACAATTACAAAGTGGATAATTGGGATAATATATGCGTTAGAGTTAATGATTTTATGAATGTTAAAAACTTAAAAGTGAAAGAATACGAAGACATCGCAAATGCGAGTAGTTTAAACGTTATAACTGAAAATAGGATAAAAAGGGAGATAAAAGAGATGGAAAAAAGAGTCATTGAAGAAGTGAAAGAAGTAAGGAATCAGTCAAGAGAAACAGAGGTCCGTGCTAGAGTAAAAATTCCTTTATTTGCTGATATAGAACTGTTAACAAATGTAAAAGGTGGTTGTTGCTCGATTATCTAGAATGTTGATTCGGGGTTCTTTTTCTTTGAAAAAAAAATTTAAAGAACAAATAATTTTTTTAAATTTAGCGCTATTTCGACCAAAAAAGATAACCGAACTACTAAAAGGAAGCAACTAGGCGCAGTATCATTTTGAAAAATTATGTGGTTTTTTACGTAAATTTACTGAAAATAAAGATGTTAGCTGCCCAATTTTTTTTTGAAAATTGAATTGTATCACTTATTATTTATTTATTTTAATTTACTGCATTTACATTTAATAACCATTTATTCTATTCAGAATATCAATGGTAAGTTAAATAAAATCAGTGTTATACAGTCAGTTTTTAAGTCATATCGATATGAACGCTTGGAAAAACTTTTTAAAAAAAAATATATACATTTTAGATAATATTAAATAATAAAAAATTCAAGATTTAATATATAAAGTAAATTTTTGTAGTTTTCTTTCTTTGCTGCAAGCATCCATATACATTGTTTTTATTAATAAAAATTTTTGATAAAAGAGATATACATTGATTTTTATAGTGAAATAAAATATGTATTTAAATTAATTTATATGCTAATTTTAAATTCATAATTAAAATCATATAGTCTATCACTTTTTAGGAAAATATAAAGAAACAGAAGAGGGCTTGGCCACTACAGCATCAAAAATTCGACTAATGGATCTGAGACGGACCATCATATCTATTGGAAAATAATTAATATATAATTTTATTGCTTAAAAATTATATAGGTAAATATTTTAAATAAATATCAAAAATATTATCTGAATTAATTTGTTAAACCAAAAGAATAATGTTGTGATTAATATTAAAAATGAAAATAAATTATAGAAGAAAATACTATCAAACTTATAAAAATAAATTAGAATAATAAAATAAAGGTTTAAGCTTATAATAAAATTAAATTATATATTAGAATAATAAGTAAAAATAAATTTTATATTAATATTTTAATATAAATTATTATATTTATACTAAAATTTCATATTTGAATACTTTACAGTAGAGGTCCGAATCGTTCGATCCGTAGTCAAATTATCATATGACCAACTGATTACGATGATCGATTAGACGAAAATTTTGACAGGATAAGGCGGTTAACATGTTAACCGGTTAATGATTTTTTTTTACCGGTTAAAATAGATGAATTTAGCTCCGGCCGAAATTCAACTTCCGGCCAGAATTTAGATTTTTATGATTGTCAAAATATTAACTAACTCCAGCCAAATTTATAGGACTGGCATAAGTTAATTTTAACCGGTTAACGAATATTTTTAACTGGTTATTAACCGGTTAAAGAACTTTGGCCAGTTTCAACCTCTATTTGACAAAAATGTTAATCTGATTATAGTGATTAGCAAAAAATAATAGTTGGAATAATTAGTAAAATATAATTTGTTATTATTGTTGATAATAAAGATAAGTTCGAAATATATATTTTTTTTGTTTTAATTAATGTATTGAAGATTTAGTTCTTTCAACTAATCGGTTATTCGGATGATCTGGATAATTTGAATAATCGTCATTAATCAACGATTAATTTGAATATAATCGATTATAAATTTTATGAACAATTGATTAATCGAATACTAAATTTTTGACCGATTCGGACCTCTACTTTACAGTAAAAAAGAAAAAACTACCAAAAAAAATTTTTTTTATTTTTTAAGCTAAATAAGATTTTTTTTTTGTAAAATAAGTTTAGGTTTAAAATTAACTTAAAAATAATTTTTTTAGGTTTTTTTTTTTTTTATTGCAAAGTGCTTATTATTTAAAATGCAAGTAATTTAAAAATATTTTATAAGATTATTTTATTAAAATAAAAGTATTAACTTTATATATAAAAAAATTACTAAATTCATAAATTTAAAATCCAAAAAAAAATAAGAAACAATTTTTGTTTAATAATTTTATTATATTAAAATATAATTTTGAATAAAATAAATATATAAATTAAAAATTTAAAATAAATATATATATTTTTTAATATAATAAATATTTATAAAATTTTAAAAGTATTAATTTTATTAATATAAGAAAAGATCTTAATATTAAATATTTATTTATAATATTTATTAAAAAAATAAATTTTATAGATTAAATAAAAAGTAATTATAAGTTAATATTAATATAAAAGTTATTTTAAAGAAAATTTTAATAATACTTTACTTAAATCAAAGAAAAAGGTATATGATTTATTAAAATAAAATATTAGAATATTTTTTAAGTATTTTTTATTAAAATTAAACTTATAAATTAAAAAATATAAATCAAAATTATATTTTAAATAAAATTTATAAAATTTTAAAATTAATCAATATACAAAATTAATATTAATTAAAAAATAGTTTTAAATAATATAATAATTTTTTCTGATTAAAAAAATAAAATAAATAAATTATAAACATAATAATTTTATTATTATTTAATAAATTATATATATATATTATAATTATTTAAATAAAAAAATATATTATTATTTGAAATTTTAATATTAATATAATTAAATAGTATTTTTATTTAATAAAATTAAAAATATATTATTCTTATATTCAGTTATATTAGTAGGGCAAATTTGAGGGTCTTAGGATCAGAATTCGAAAAGTATCCAAAAAAGCTCCCAATCATAAGTCTAAAGCCCTTCTAGCAATATGAATCCATATTATAGAATTCAAGTCTAAAAATTACACCAGTGCTCAATTTCGTTATCATACTCCTTGCTATAAAATGTATGCTTCAGAAACTAAAATCAACCAAATTGTTATAACCTTTCTAGCGCAATTTTAAACCCAATCTAAATATCAAAAAAATTATACCATTTTGTTTAGATTTGAGATAACGTGAGATTGGCAAGAACTAAAGGTTTGAAGCTAAGCTCGTAGAGTCTTTGCAAACCTTTTATGTATACTAATATTTATGCTATACTGCTTACCTTCAGAAGTAAACTCGAATATTGAGGAATGAAGTGATGAAATATTCGAGACTACAAACTTGTCAAGCTAAAGATGCATACTAATTTTCACGATATCCTAAAAATAATTCTAAAGTTAATTCATGATCATAAACAAATGTCACTAAGTCTCACCAAAAATCTCGAAGTCTAACCTTCAGATACCAAAATACTAAGTTTAACCTCTTTGAGGTTAGATTTAGCTATTTAACAAATTACAGTTCTAAAAGCTAAGGAATTGCTTCTTGTATACTTAGTTTTTTCTGATATACAGGAAGCCATTCTAGAACCGTTTTAATTTCAAATAGTTAGGGTCAAAAATTACACCAGAGGTTGGACTTAAGAGTTAGAGATTAGACTTAATAAATTAAAAGTTAAACTTAGTATCTATCAAAGAAAACTTTCTAGACAAAAAAAAATAATATATTCCTGTCATATATCAAATTTATAATATGTTAGAAACTATTCTAGAACTGATCTCTTTACATAAACATAAGGTCAAAATGAGGTTAGACTTCTAGATAAGAGGTTAGACTTATAAATTAGAGGTTAAACTTTTGGCTTATAGGTTAAAGTATACTGATCATACATCTGAGCCTTAACCTGAAGCCTATTTACATATTGGATTTAATAATTGCTCTTATTACAATCGCTACATAGGCTATTATCTATCCTAGTAGGTTTATTACAAATAGAGCATAACTGGCGCATCTTAGCTTTGAAGTGTGATTGACAACTTTCAGGCTAAGTACAGGCTTTATCACAAATATTACCAGAATTATGAAGATAAATTCTGCTTTCATTTTCTAAATATATAAATAATTTTAATTGAATAAATCTATATGCAATATAATAATAAATATACTAATTATATAATGAGTACGCAAATTTAATTGCCTGAAAGCAAACCCACCTTCCAGGAAGTCAAAAAGACACTAATAAATATGATCAAGGTAAGATTATACTATAGAAGGCCAAAGAAAGGCAAATTCATGCAAAGCTATAAATAAAGAATTAATAAATTATGCTAGGCAGAAGATCCTGAAGAATATATTCAAAAATTAGCTCAAACAATATTTTTCAATAATAAATATAATAAAATTATGGGTGAATACAAAGATTGGTATGGTAAAGATCCAGAAATTCTTAATTCTATTATGGAGTTATATATACTTTACTATAGATTAGTCAAGAATAATTTTAATACTAAAGCACGAGCTGACAAAGAAGTAGAAGACTTCATATCATCAATTTAATTTATAAGCACCTATTATAATGGATACTCCACATCAGGAGAAACGATTTGAAGCTCTTCTTTTACAAAAGACCTTTCCAGACCATTGCCATCATCATTTATTAGCCAGTATAAGACAGGCTGATTTTTTGTATTAAAGATTCGCAGATCTGATAAATCTTAGTAGACTAATTCATATCAGTTGCGCGTCTTCTTCCTCTCTCATATTCACTAGAATCAAGCAGATATATAATGGAATTATCATAAGATAATCTTTCTTCATCATACCTTACAGGCCCTTTTTGAAGTTTAGAAGACTTGATAAAGATAATATTCTTTTTTATCGCCTCTGTAGGAGTCATACTAAGCAAGCGAGTTACAGAGTTATTAAGATCTTCTACTATTGAATCAACAACACCTGGTAGATCTTCTAATTCTATTATATCAAAAGAGGTATCCAATAAGTCATATGCATCAAGAATACTATAGAATCGTCTTGAAACATTTTATTAAATCTTTCAATATTACCTATAGTTTTCTTAAACTTAGCCTTCTGAATCCTCACATCATGCTTTCTTAGCAGTTTTTCACATTCACCCTTAAATTCAAACCCTTTATCTGATAAAATACTTTTGACCAGATAAGAGGATTTTTGGGATTATCATAAATTTTTTCCAAGCATTTAGCAATTGTAGATGAAGTTAAAATATCTTGCATATTCTTAAAACTCTTAACAAGTCCCTTAAGGATCACATCGATAAGAATAATTGCTTCATTCTTGAAGCTACATCCTTTATATTAAGGTAAAAAAAATAAATCATTCATTTAGACTTAACATGGCATGTAAAGAGAACATCTGCCTAATGCATCTTATTAGGTGTAGTAATAGAGCTAAAACTTACTCGTAGGATATATTTAGGATAGGATTTATGTAATAAATGCAATATTTGTCTTTCGAGCCAATCATGCACTTCATTTATAATAAAATCATATTCAGTTTTTTGAGAGGCTTTGTGTAATTTTTTCGCATTTTGCTGATAACCTGAAGGCTGATAATAAATTTTGTATAAATCTATAGATACATCTACATTTTGAGTCTCATCAGAATCTATTAGGATAATAGGAATCAATTGGAGTTAAACAGACATATCTTGATTTATTAGATAGCAATTTAGAATTGCGACTAAAGAGAAAACTATTACCATAAAAAATAAGGAAAAGATTCAAAAGCTCACAAATAATCTAGAACGATGTGAGTTATATATTAAATATCTTGAAAAAAATCTTATTTCACGAGAGGATGAGATAGATAGATTAAAAGTAGAATATCGCTCTACCTTACATAATCTTAAAAAATGTCAGGATCATTTGGATCTAAAGGAGAAGATATTAATCACTCAAGATAATCAAATCATTCTGTTAAAAGATACAGTAAAAAAGCTTAAAAGCTAAATTCTCAAAATATCATACTTCTTCGGTTAATAAACTGATTGCAATAGCCCTTTTTTCGAGTCTAGTAAGAAAAAAGTAAATAAGAGTAATAAACTTTCTGAAGAAGAACATTAAGAAAATATGGCACTACCAGATATCTTAAGAAATATTAGTATAGCTTTAGATCAGATTGAAGAATATATCAATGACGATATATCATTTGACCCAAGAAATACATTGAATGGAATACGGATCTCAATAATAACTATTTGAGAACATAATCAAAGGTATGCTCAGGAAAATGTGAATTTACAAGGTCTACTTAATGCATCCTATGGGCAGATCAATAGGATTATGAATGATATGACAAATTTTAGAAATGATTATCTTCAAAGTGTACAGATGATAGAGCAAATATGGAGGGATGAAAGACAAGTCTAACAATAAAGAGATGATGAAATTAATAATCTTAGAGATACGGTATATGAAAATGTTTATGAAAAATGTTGGTGGAAAAGAAGATACACTACATGTACTCAATAGGCTTAGAATTTAAAAAGATATTATCGTTAAAATAGAAATAATATAGAATTATTAAAATATAATCAGGATCGAATATATGATCAATATGAAAAATAGAAGCAAAAAGAAATAAATTCACAGCAAATTATTTTAAATTTACAAATTAATAATCCTCTAGAAAATATGGCAGAAGCTAGAAGACAACTGTTATTCAATACAATAGCAACTATTTTTGCAAAACATGATCAATATACTGAGCAGGAACCCCCTAATGATTACTTAAATAAAATCTGAAATTCTATTTTGCATTTAGAGCTAAATATAACAGCACTTGAAAATGTCAATGCTGGAGACTTTAATGATGCAATTAAATTTGGTCTTTTAAAATCAAAGTTGGAAGGAAAATATATACCAGTTCCAGCAAATGATCCCTATACTAACCCTGTAGCTCCTATTAATTCTCCAGATACATTAAGAGCATAGATGCAAATAAAATATTAGCGTGAAAATATAGGTATCTAACAATCAGCAATTTAGAGATTATTCCAAGAAAGATTTTACCAACAGATAGTCCTGACACATATGAAAAAAGAATTTGACTATTATTAATGGGTATAGCAAATAATGATGCAACAGTTCTATTATTTTTAAAAATCACTTATCAAGTGACTTCTATACATAGATGAAAATCACTAACCCTGCTGATATAGATGCATACTTTACAGAACTAAAGAATCTATGGCTAGAGCGTAATCCTATTATAACTTCAAGTAAAGCAGGTTCTTATGAAATTGCGTTTATTCAGCAAATAATAGAGACACTACCTATTCTGAAAAAAGATGATTTTAAAACACATCTAGTAAAAGATTTAGCATATGCTGGGATAGAAATGGATGATGAAACTTTAGAAAAATTCATTTACGAAGAACTTGGTAGAAGACTAAGAGGCAAAACAGCTCATGTTAGAAAGAGTCCCTTCGCAGAGCCCCAGGTTAGAAAAACAAATGCTATAAAGAAAGTTATTAGAAAAGTAGTATAAAAAGCATCAGTTAAATGAATTGTTCGTCTTTGCTCAGTCTGTAAAAAGGCTAGCCATACAAAGGTTAATTGTCCTGAAGTCAAGCAGATTAAAAAGCTTTATTATGTATACCAAGATGAGGAAGAACTTGAAGATTTCGAAGAAGAATACATAGATGAGAAAGAAGTTAGTGAGGAGGAAGAAGAGAAAATAGAAGAAGATGATAAATATGTTGAATATGTTGAATATGTTGATGAAAATTATGACGAACCTCAAAATTGCTATGCATCAAAAAAAAGTGGAGTGAAGTGGAATACCAATGAAAAAGAGGCCAAAAGAAAAAGCAATTAAGAAATCCCCTATTTTCAAATCTCGTACTAATAAAGCATCAGGCAATATAATTAGCAGTGGTCAAAGGGGTTCTTCGAACCAGACGCTTTACATGGCTACAGATCAAATGTATCAAATAGCCTTAAAATCTATAATATCATCAGTAGTCCCCATTGTCTTAAAGAGATTCTTATAAAAATTTTGAAATTTATTAATACATATATCTCAAATTAGAAGACCATTACTTGAATACTGTTATGCCAAAATGATACAGTTAAAAAAAGAAAAATAGAATGGAAGAATATTACAAGCAAAGTTCAAAAGATTTTATTTCCGCTATTGTAGATAGTAAAAACTGAGCAGAAGCCCCTTTTAGATGTTCTATCTCCTTCTCAGACAAACAATATTATGAAAATAGAATCTTTGCTAAATAATAACTACTCAGGAGGCAGACATACTTTGAATCATATTATCAAGACTTATGCTCATTATCGTTCAGCTGAAAAAAAAATAGACAAATATATTGGCCTAAATCTTTAGAGATAAATTTTTTATAAATAAAAGATGCTGACGATGTTGTGACCATCTCCTGTAAGGTAGGAAGTATAACTATACTCTATGCAATGATTAATAGTGGATCAGACTTCTCAATTATTTCAAAAAATATTGCAAAATATTTGGGTTTAAAAATAGATAAGAAAAGATTCACAGACTTAATGAGGTCGCAAGTAAGTCCCATTTCCTTAGTATAGTTGATAGTGTTCCTGTAACTATTAAGGATGGAGAAAATAGAGACACTATTCCAGATGAATTCTCTATTATCCTTACAGAATATGATGATAGTGGAAAAGAATTATTACTATTTATTCTTAGAACACAATGACAATATCATGCAGGATAGGAATCCTTAGTGAAAGGGGAATTTAAGGCAAGCTGAAATGGAAAGACTATCACCATCCCCCTATCAATTCACAAATCCCAGCGCAATGTCTTCACTATAGAAAAAGAGCTAGAGCAGAACTTAAAAAAAATGTGTAAATTGCATGAACTATAAGGATATAGCAATTTGTATAAGAGAGCTCAAAAAGGCATTATTTTCTAACATTCAATCAAATTTGAAAATTATAGGATATTATAATAGTTTGTATAACTGAATTGAATAGGATAAATAACTATTTAGAAGTAAGAGTACGACCAGATGCTCTAATTTTTTCTATATTATTATTAGTTCTCTTATACAAATCCAAAACATCTTCAGAAGATTCAGTGAGTGAAATAGAATCAGAGGCATGAACAGCCTTAGTTTCAATTTTCTTCCTTTAGTTTTTTGCTTTACTATCTGAAATAACATCCTCTTCTGAAGTGCTAATTTTAGTATCATGTATTTTATTTTTTAGTACTGTGAAGGCAGAATTGAATTTATTTTAAAATTCTTCCTTCGATCTTTTAATTTAGCATGATCTCTCTAGAATCTGCTCCTCATTCTGTTTATCCATAACATTCATGCTTGAAATAACCACTAAATTATTCTATTGAATCCTGTTTAACTCCTATCCTCTCCAAATTTGATATAAGTGACTATTCGATATATTATATTTTTTATTTAGCTGAGCTAAAGGTTTAGACTTTATATCACGGTATTGCATAATGTCTTTATAATCTACAGGAGACAAGTAACTAGCCCTGGAACTAATATGTATTTTAAGCTGGGATGTGATCATATTAGTAATTAATCATTAGAGATTTTTTTTTACTATAAATAAATGTATAAAAAATATCAGTAATACTGGTATTATACTAGTATCAGTAATACAGTATTATCAGTAGTATTAGTAGTATTGATAGTATGCTAGTATCAGTAATATGATAGTATCAGTAGTATCAGTAATATTAGTAATAATAGTATTAGTAGTATGATAGTATCGATAATATTGTAGTAACGGTAGTATCAGTAGTATGCTAGTATCGGTAGTATTCATAAAAAATAAAGTGTTTTCAGGATCACTCATAATTTTTTAGTATACTAATAACTAGGCTGAAAAAAATTATGTCTAATATGCATACCTTAAAAGATATTGAAGATAAAGAAGTAGTTAAAGGTTTACTAGATAAACAAATCCTTTCAGATCGTCAGCTTGGTAGCATCCGTAAATCAGAACTTGAGAAAGCATTATGCGATAGCATCAAAACTGCTTCTGATACTGCTAATTAATATAAAGATCTACAGGATATATATTTAGAGCGAGTGAAGGATTTTAATCGTATCTGTTTGGGTTTTAACAATAAGTTTAGTCAACTGAATACAGTTAATAGTAAGCTTGAAGCTAAATATACTGCTGAAATTAAATTGCTCAAATCTTCTATTAAAATACTAAAAAGAGAGCTAGCTTTAGCTCAGAAAGCTTCGTCTGCTGATAAGATCAAGATTCTCTCTCTTGAAGCTAAAGTACGAGAATTGGAAGGTAAGTTGGATGACTTAGAACTAGAACAGGTATTTCATAATTCAGATGCAATAGGAGGAGTAAAAGAAAAGCCAGCCCAAATAAACTTATCTAATCCTAAAGAGATTGATTCTCTCAGGCTTGCATTAAAACGAGCGAATGAGAACCTTAGTTCAAAAAAATATGAAATAGAATGTATGAAAAAAGGGATAGAGTCGTCAGATAATATATACAAACAGAAACTGGATATTTGATCTTCAGAATGATTAAAAATGATAGAGAAAAATAGGTTTCTTAGAGATTAGTTAGCATCAAAGAAAAATACTTCATTTCAAATAATTTCAAGGGAGGGATTCCTTTGAAATCAGGTAGTGCAAAAGCAGTACCATTATCCCAAGAAATGCCTCTAGCATTAGCGACTGTTCCTGTTGTTACAAGTTCTCTATTAACGCTAATGGTAACATATTTCATACATATTTTACTACTGATTACGATCATATAGTTCATGGTTAGGAAATGGTAGAATTCACAAAAAAAAGTAACCAATATTCTGTCTACAAAAAAAATCTTCTGAATTATAAAATACTCTTAAATAAAAATCAAGGTTATAGACTCCCGATCTGATATAGAGAAGAACCAAAAGATAAGACTATCTTCTATGAAACTTTACCTTATAGATATAAATGAGGCCATAAAATATAAATCACGATAAATCAGCTAAAAATATTAACTAATCACACTGATCACTTTACAGGTCAGCATTAATACAGGATTATATTTTTGTGATACAGATAACAAGTTTTTTTATTAATTGTCACAACTCTGACCTTAATTTTACTGTTCTCAGCCTTAAGTTTGCTAATGCATTGTTTTAACGAATCAGTCTCATCAGGACTATCTATTTCAGATTGCATACTTGCGTAATATAATATTAGTATGTTAATATTCAAAAATAAAAAATTATGTGATTGCAATTTCTGAGACTGTGCAGTTTTAAAGAAACTTTATTAATATAGAGATAAAAAATAAATGTATATCAGACGTAATCTGAATATATGAAATTTCTATACTAAATTGCTAAAATACATAATAAATAAAATCAGGTCTTAGCCCAGTTAAAAAATACACAATTCCCTTTATGAGAATAAAATTGTTAAGCTATCTTCTATTTGTCTGCGTAATATTGATGAAGATATATGGTATAGTAAAGACATGTTGATGATGATAATATTCTAAAAATCAGAATCACATTAGAAATATTTCTCTGACCAAAAGAATATTTATAGCTAGTGTGAATAACAAATCTATAAAATAAGCAAAGTCTTTACGAAATTTGTCAAGTTATATTCTCCTATAGGACGTACAAGTATCTTGGCTAAGTGTAAATGATAATAATGATGTATCTCATCCTCACCTCTTGTGATAACATTTAAATGTATTTTTCGTCTTACAAAGTTTTTATATTATTAAAAAAATCTCATGAAATATAGATCGTGAAAAATATAAGAAAATTATTTTACTAGCAACCTGGATTCCAATGATCTCAAATTGCTTTTTTTCTAGTTTACATTCTTTTTGAACCCAATATAATCCATCATTAGTCTTTCACCATAATTTTACCATATGAGGCCTTTGCAATAGAAAGGGAGGAAACTCAAAAAAAATAAAAAATGAGTTAATAATAAATCTGAACAAATTATAGTATTTAGAACATTTTTAGCTTATAAATTAAAATTTTAATTTTTTTAGAGTTTCCTCCCTTTCTATTGCAAAGACTCTATATCATCTAATTCTTTTCGTTTAGTATAAGATAACTGCGAGCATTTGACAAACATAATTTTATAAACTTTTTCATTATATTTAAACTCAAACATTATGTCTAGTCATCTTCCTATTTAACCATCGCCTTTTCTATCAGCACTGGCGAGACTTTATTATTCTGATGTACTAATAAATGCAGTCTTTTTAAAAGGGAGATTTTTCAAAGCAGATTAGATTGCTGGTATTATCCATTTGTCACATAAGTACCTTCATTAAGCGAATCTTTAAAATCTGATCCAAACACTGGATTGTTTCAGACATCGCTTCTATTAATAATGAATCAATAATATATACAGTAATAATTTTCCTTATTATTACTTACAATGTATCAAGAATATTAGTCATAACTTCAGCAAGTATCTCTACTGACTCTTTCCAAGAACTATCGTGCTTTAATTTATCAGGTAAACTTTCATTCAATGTTCATTGAAGTTTGCTATAAATCTTCTACATGTTTCTTGAATTATTGCTAAATTTAAAGATATTATTTGACGCAATGGCTTTAGTAAAGAGAGCTGAATTAGAAACTTGATTGTTATAATTCTCAAAAATTATAAAGTACTTACTAAGAAAGTACTTTGTATTTTCTGTGAAAGGTTTCAAACTAAGCCTGAATCATCACTAATAACTCTACTAGTAAATGGATCTTTCCATGAAAGGTTAGAAGTAATAATTAATCTCAATCCAAGTATTAATTCATTAGAAAGTGAGGATTGTTTCCTCTATAACAGAATAACCAGTTAATAAAGAATTTAGTCCTGAGAATATTATCTGCATATGCTTACTGAAAGTTTCGATCTCATATTATTCAAGTTTGCATCAATTTGTTTTAAGATAAGAGGTTTCTCTTTATTCACTTTCATAGCTCTGATATCCCATAAGTTACAGATACCTTCAAAGGATACATCAAACTATAATAATGATAGATTGAGTTATTATTCCCATAAACAAAATCACCTTCCAAAATTAACGCGCGTGCTGTCAGCTATTATAGGAAAAATTATTGTCTTCGCGACCCTCACGTCAATGATAACTTTTGCATAGTACAATAATAACTACATATGGATAAAGCATAATTCTACAGTATATTTACCCTCTATGTATCCAAGAGAAATAGTTATCCCTTAATTGCAGGCTATTAGAATGTCTAAACTATTATACTCACTATTTAGAAAGTACTAAAGCTATGACAAATCATCATTCTATCTAACGAATATTTTTTAGGTTCGTTTCATAAGGGCTTACCTGAAGAGGTATTCCAAGAAATTTTTGTTGATATTCTGAACCTTAGGTATAAAGATTTATTGCTGATGAAATTGCTTGATGAACCACTCCTTTTAATTCTTCTTTCAGAATCTATGGATCCTTCTCTATTTCTTGATAGATAACTGAGGTGGCAGTAATATGTTCTTGCTTAGCAGTTACTAAAAAATTGTAAATTTTCGATTATAGTTTAAAAGACATAGTTTGTGTTGTTAATATAGAATAAGCGACTAGAACATAAATTTTCCATACTGCCTTTTTAAATGTTACCATTTCTCATTCTCTTCATATTTGGGAAAGAGATAGAAGAAATATGCAAAGCACTTTACGCCAATTTTTTTGAGGATAAGGACATGTGGAATATGCATTAAAGATCTCAACATTACATCATATATATTTTAACGAGAATCGAAAACGTGCTAATTCATGTCATACATGCCTTTATGCATTGGCCTTGAGGCGCTTCGCATGGATAATATATTATTTTATTAAGATAATATTCAAGATCTGGGTCAAGGATTAATCTGAAAAATTCAGTAGGTGATACATTTTATATATAACGCTTCAATTTTACTAGGCAATCATATATGCAGATTATATAACTATTCATTTTGCAAAAAAAAATAAAATATAAGTTATGTTTGACTAAATATGAGCTAATGATCAAAAGATATTATGAAGTGCTTTAACAGCTAAGTTTATTTTCTTCCTGCTATACAGAATCAAAGTATACTTCAGCTGTTCAAATCGGTCAAGCCAGTTAGACAACCGTGATTACTCTTCTATCTCTCAATCTCAATATAATGCCTTTTGGCTATTTTGCATACAGAGACGAGATAAATAATTCGTCTGTATCACTTTTATAAGAAGTTAGAGAAATCACTTTTTGCCTAGCAGGTGAAATACAAGCTGGCTCTAGAGTACTTGGCATAGTATTTTTTTCTACTGTTGCTTTAGATTAGACATATGCTTCATAGCTAGATGTTAAATCTATATCATGATCATATGATATTGATGCCAATTTATCCTTTTCTGAATGTGAAGTAGATTGGGAGAAAAGCTCTAGGCAGAGATGATTAATTTTAGCCTCTTCTTGTAATATGTATTATTTATATTGCTAGATCTTAAATTTCCTTGTATTGAAAGATTCAAGAATTTCATTTTTTCTTACACGTTTATTCAAAATATTTTTAAAAATACATCTCTTCAAGTGTCTATCTCGATTGTAATATATCTATTTCCAGAAAGGATTCTTGGATTTTCTTTTAGTATTTTTCTAAATAGATCTCTAATACGAGAACACTACATTTTTGATGTTTCGTAGGCATGTCTTTTTGTTAAAGGCAATATTGCATCCAATGTTCTTATATATTCTTCAGAGCTTCCATAAGAATTGTGTGTATTAATTAACTTAAAATATGTTTTACTATCTAAATCCATAATACTATTTTAGTAGATTATATCAGATTATAACGATTTTAAAGTATTTTATCAATTTTAGCAATTTTACTGTTTTTTATCGATTTATAGTGATTTATAACAGTTCATAATAACTATATTATAATAAAATATTAGATTTATTTTTATTCGATTACAAGCATATTATCTGAGGTTTATATAAGGTCTACATTTGGCTATATGCATATTCACATACATGTAAGGAATTTTTCAATGGCATAATTCAGTTAAATTAGTTTGAGATAATAGCTAATCAGAGGTGTATGATGTATATCATATCACAGGAATCATCCTAGCTCTCTGTCAGTTTCATGCCAGTTTTCAAACACTTTTTTAATGCTAGCTAGTTACCGAAATCACAAGATGATCAACTAATCAAGTTTTGGATTTTTTCTTTAGCCGGATAAGCATAATGGAAATTCAGAAAAATGATTATAAATAAAATACACATGCTTGTCTGAGCTTGTCAAAATTGAGTAGAAGCTGGATCAGCATCTAGTAAAATTTATCTTCTGAAATAGTCGATCGTTAAGATACTTCATAAGTTATTATACATAACTATCTGATGGTAGAGTCTGGACACAGTATTCAGGCTTAACTTAATTACGTAGAAGAAATGATGCAGTATATTAATAAACCTTTCGTTTAAGATTTCAACCATTACATAATCCTTTTCATCCTTAGTTAGATTTAAAATGAAACCTGGAGGAGTGGATTTATCTGTGTTATTTTTTCTTTGCCTATACTATTAAAAAGCTTATAAACCTTTTCGAATTTCTCCATTTTTTTTCGCAAAGCTTTATCAGAATATTTTGCCTCAGGAATCACTTCTCTAACTTCACTTTTGACTAATGCTTGGGATCTATCCTTACCATATTTGAGTTTTAATTCTTTATATCATTTAAATACAGCTTTCCCAAAATCAAAATAATTATAAATAAGACCTTGAGATGCAACTTCGTTTTTAGTTTCAATATTATCAATCTTATTGGAGAGTTGCAAAAAAAATATAGGTTACGCTTTTATTGTTTTCTTTCAAGTTCTCTTCAATAGTAGGAACAGGTATATTAGTTAATCATTCTTCGATAAGTTTTTTTAATATAGACAATACCTTCTTCTTATCAGTCTTTTTCACTTTTTTGTTAGAGGATTTTTCCATAGAATGAGTATCTTTACGTTTTTTACTCTTACTGCTTGAAAAAATAGAGGTAAATTGCTCAAGTTGAGTTGATCTTAAAGAAATACTTTCTACTTCTTCACCGTCATCATCTTCCTCTGGCATTTTTTCTTCTTCATTCACATCCATGTCAATTTCTTAATTTGGCACCTTTTCTTGGATTACTGGCGAATTCATCTGAAGTTGATTATTCATTCTCCTAACTATCAATGAAGTACTTGATTGAGACAATACAAAAAATCTCTGTTTGATGACCACGGGCTTAATGATCATGATACAATTATCGATGGGGCAGTTATTTTATTAAGTAAGTAAAAAAATTTTCTCAATATATTCTCTATGAAAAATATGACCACAGCTAAGTACTGTAAATGCCTTGATAGGAAGAATTAGGATCTCATTATTACACTCTGAATATAGTCCTAGCTCTAGAACTTTCATGTCTCTAACTGATTCATCCTCAAGATTTTTTAAGATGTTATAAGCAAGATTCTTAAGACTGTTTAAAGACATGATCTAATACAAAACATATGCGAGATAGTACCGTTATATTTAATATTTTTATAAAAAATAATTCTTCGCAGTTAATGCTACGATCATCACAAAATATGAAAGTCTTAATATCCAATAATTTGTCGATCCTAATTTTCAAAAAATAACCTGCATTAGTGCATTACTCTCGAACGATCAGCAGAATGTAGCATATAGAGATAAGTCATTACTGATTAAGAGATCATATGCAGTGTTAAATTCTTTTATTTGCAAAATATTGAAATAAAAAATTTTGGGAAGAAAAACAGGTACATGATGACATTTCTATGCTAGTGGCTTAAAACTAAATACATTTTTTTATTTTCGTGCAAAAATTAATATGTCATATAAGATCTGACTGGATGATCTACTTATTTTTCTATCGCACAATTTGGCTGAAAATGCTGTGTATAGCCCAGTAAATTCTTCTGAGTTGAAGATCACTGCTCTGGACTACTTGGCTTAGAAGAATAATCATCTTTTTGTGAAAACTCTAGCTCCTGTAACAATCTATCTAATGTTAATTTAAGACCAATTATATAGAAATTCAGGTGCAACTTCTGCTAGAAATATCTTTTTAATATTTTTATTTGCATTTTCTATAATTTTATCTAAACTTTCCATATTGTGCAAATTGATATTAAATCCTATACTTTACTATATGAGCCTATATCTTTAATCGAAAAAATATTATTAATGACAAATACTGTATAGGGTTAGTAATAAACTTACCTTCAGTTTTGCATCGATTATTTTTCAATTTTTTTAACTATACCTTCTGCACTTAGCATCAAAGGAGCAATATTTCTCTGGAAGCTTAACCTTTATAGCTCTTTTTTTGACCTCTTTATGGGAAATACCATCTTTGACCATATTCTTATAAATTATATTACGCTAATGCCCATATGGTAAAGTAGTTATTCTATCTGATAATATCTAACGCTTAGTATCTATGAGGCAGAGTGTCTTCTTTTCTAATTCAACTAGAGATAATACATAATCTTTTGATCAGATACCCACATTTTTAGCATAAAATACTTCCTTTCCAAAGAGACAATCCTGATAGACCTAGGTCATTGGATCAAAAACCTTTGCATCAATTGGGTCATCTAGTAAATTTTTGCCTAAAGATGGAAAATATGTATCTGTAGCCATTTCGCTCATACCCTTCTTATTAACCCCTTATGCTTAGATTTAATAGACTTATTAGTTAAGACATAGTGATAAGATTTGACCCAGATATATATAGACTCTGTGATTACATTGTCAGGGTTCATCTTTAAAAAGTTCGATAGTTTTCAAATTATTAAGATCGAAAAGATCTAGCCTTTCTGCCATATCCTTATAAATGTCTTTAGTCTCTACGTAGTATATGAAGAAGTCAGTGTCCATATATTCTAGCCTAGCCTTACTCCCATATTTTTCTTTCACATAACTATACCAGAAGCAGTACATCAAGAGTTTGATAAGGTCTAATACTGATATACTGATTATGATAAGCTTGTTGAGAATCATGCTGGCCTTTCCCATATGCGCTTCTACTAATGTATCTCCAAGCTGTCTGCCATACTTGAATGAGAGCTTACGAACTTTATCAAGAAATTTCTTCTTATCTCTCTTATTATTCATGGCCATGATCTTGACATTCTGATACTTACAAATATTCTTCATAGTCTTGTCATATACTGAGTTGTTCATGAACTTGAAGAAGTCCTTCTCAAAGCATTCTTTGCATTATGACGTAACTTGGTATTTTTTGCAATATATAGCACAAGCCAGTTAGTCTAGTTAAAGAATAAAATCTCTATCTACAACCATTCCTAGCTTTATATAATATTGGAGCTCTTGATAGTAGATGATATAGTCTTTTCGAGATCTAAGATGTAGAACTAATTTTTTTGTTGCTATGAAACGTTCACCATCCATATCTTTCACAAGCTTAGTATTATAGAAACATATCATATTCTTTTTTACTGCGACATTTTCTACAGCTAGAGACAAGTCTTTTAGATAATCGTGAGTCTTTAGAGGGAAGTATGTATTAATATTTAAGAAATATCATCGTAACGCATCTGCTTCAGTTTTTAGAATTATTTCGAGGTATTTCTTTTGCATATCAGAATTTTTTCTTAAATACTCTCGACTAGTAATCCACTTATAGCTAGTATTGTCATGGAACATAGACATGGATATGGACTGTCCGATCTCAGACTGTCTTATGAATACAGACATAAAATTTTTATGTCTGAGACATTTAGGATAAATTAATTATTTTTATTGGCTGATCAACAGTAATTATCATGTGATATCGAACTAATCAAATTTAAGAAATACGCTATAGATTTATGCGCATTAATGTGCTAACGATATATATTTTTTTCTTTGAAATATCCAGTGTATAGTAAAACCATATATGGGTTGGTCTTGCAATAAATCTCGCCAATTTGTCTTTTAGACCTTATGAAATAAATGAGTTTCTGTGATGCAAATGGTAAGTTTATTAGAAATTTTTTTTTTATTTAATACAGTAGTGGTCATAAGTATCCGACCGCCTGAGATCGTCCAAAATTATTATATAACTACTCCTTAAATTTTCCAGAAATATAATATAACATAATACATGATCACCTGTAAATTTATAAGTGTCGATGATACAAAAAA
>CAJVPP010000800.1:0-26110 GCA_910592005.1 Funneliformis mosseae
TTTTATTTTGTTTTTATTTTTTTTATGATTTTGATTTAAATAAAATAATATATAAAACTTATAATATCATATAATTTTAAAATAATTTTTTTTATATTTAAATATTTATAAGTTAATTTAAATTTGACTCGAAACTTGATTTGAACTTGACTCAACTCAAATAAATTCAAGTCAAAATCGAGTCGAGTTAAATTGAGTCGAGTTTAAAATTTATATAACTCGAATCAAGTCAAGTTGAAAGATTTATAAAATAAATTTGACTCGACTCGAAAAAAACGAGTTGAATAGAGTTGATCTTTTAACTCGACTCAACTCGACACATTCGGAACTAACTCTTCCGTGACAAGTAGGTATGTGTGACAAATAAGATTTCGCCACTCAAAAAAAAAACTGTCCCCTGAATAAATAGTAAAAACGGAAACTTGAGGGGCGTAACAAATATTTTATTATAATCACGTCTCTGAGGATTTTTGATGGTGATCCTGGGGAAGATATTTTTAATGATATATCACGTGGAAAGAATATAATTGGCCTAAATAAACCAAATCGAAAAAAATATGGGCTATACGTTGAGGTCATATGCTAAAAGTTGAACTGTGATATTCACGGACTCAGTCATTTACTAATCCAAGTATTTACTCTAATCCTAAAAATAATTTCCAAGATGAAGAGAATAGAAACTTATAAACGTGGTAAAAATCGGGCTTTTCTCGGTGAAATTTTCTTTGTGCATATCCGCATATGATATTAAACGTTAACCGCAGCACAGAATGTATGATAGCATGCTGATCACACGGTTGTACATGTAAACTAAGCGTAATAAATTTTTCCTCCGATATTATTTGAAATCATACTCTTTTTCAGCCTTTCTCACTTTTCTTACTATTTTGTTTCATTAGCATACATCCTAACGTCATGTCGTCAGAAAGGGAAGCTTTATCTCTCCTTGCCAAGGCCGATAAAAAAGCGACAACTTTTAGGTTTTTTGGGGGCAACAATTTCGAAGATGCTGCCGAATTGTACATTAAAGCTGCAAATTCTTTTAAACTAGCTAAACGATGTAGGTGTTCTTTTGATTTTCGTTATTCTTTTTCTTATTTGTTACAGTTTAACAGAGAAATAGTAAAATTACCGATAAAGAGCAAATTTTCTTTATATTATAGGGAAAGAGGCTGGTGATGCGTTTTCCAAAGCTGCAAACATGCAAATACAACTTAATGAACGTGATGAAGCTGCTTCAACTTTCATCAATGCTTCAAAGTGTTATAAGAAATGCAGTTTTGAAGGTACATTGGAATTTTAAATGAATAATTCATTTTATTATTAGTTTGATCTAATTGTAATTATTGTCATACATTATAGATGCTATCACATCTTTAAAACAGGCTATCGAAATTCTTACAGATAGAGGTAGATTTCAAGCTGCAGCAGGACATCAGAAAGATATTGCACAGATTTATGAATCTGATCTAGTTGATTTAGAGAAAGCAATGCAATCTTATGAAATTGCAGCGGATTGGTATGCTGGAGAGGAGGCGAATGCGTATGTATCCAGGACATCCTATTAGTCATAATTTTTATGTGATTTATAAGATTTGAGCTAACTAGTTTATAATTATATTATAGTCTAGCGAATAATTGTCTTCTTAAAGTAGCAACTTTTGCCGCTACATTGGAACAATATGATAAGGCCATTGAAAAATTCGAACAAGTTGCACACGCTAGTCTTGATAATCAGCTTACAAAATGGTCACTTAAAGAGTATTTTTTGAAAGCAGGACTATGTCATATCGTTAATGGGGTACTATCCACTTACTTTTTTTTATTAAAAAATTTTTTTTTTTTTACATTATTAAATATATATCTATTTGATTTTTTATACGATAGGATTATATAGGAGCCGGTAATGCCATTGAAAGATATAAAGATATGGATGTATCTTTTGCTGGTACTCGAGAGTATCAATTCCTTCAGGATATCCTTTCCGCAGTTGAGAATGGGGATGTTGAAACATTCACCAATAGAGTTGTTGATTTCGATCAATTGTCTAAATTAGATAATTGGAAAACGACAATTCTATTACGGATTAAGAAGGGGATTCAAGAAGAACCAATTTTGACTTGAAACATATATGATTAAAGACATTTAATTTTAAATTTCTTTTGCCAATTCTATTTGCGAGGGTTTAAGTAGTTTTCTTTTCCTTGGGAATTATTAATTATTTGTTTTTATTTTTATTTTTATTTGGAAACGCTAATGTTTGATACATTGGTTGTATTATGTCCCTTAAATTTGATGAATTACGGAATATTTCACTGATGATTGTAAATTTATGAACCATTATATTATTTTATTTATTTAGTTTTCATTACGTAATTAAAAAAAAAATATACAAACATATATATACTTATATATTTATATTCAATACCATCCAACTTTAAACATAATTTGATAATTTAGCAATTTACTCTGTAGATTGACTATTTTAATACAAGGAAATTTTAGAAAGTAAATTCATTCCTTTCAAGGAAATGAACAGTCAGACAAGAAAGACATTTTTTTAATTTTTTTATAAATTAGTGAATCTAATAAATAAATGAATGAATGAAATTCATATGATGAAAAGAACTCATTTAGCGTTTATTATAATTCTATTTTTGTGTAAATTATTATCACATAACATATGAAATAACAATGTTTCATTTAATAACTAAGATGGAAATAAAAAAAGGTTCATATTAGTTAAAATTATATTTGATTTCCAAAATTTTAAAAGGATTAATTAACACATACCGATAATGATCCGCTTTGAATGGACCTTCAACATTAATACCAAGGTATTTAGATTGAGTGGGAGTAAGCTTGGTAAGTTTAACTCCTAATTGTTCAAGATGAGCAGCTGCAACTTCTTCATCAAGTTTCTTTGGCAACATATGAACTCCAAGCGGGTAAGAAGCGGTATCGGTCCAAAGAGCGATTTGTGCTAACACTTGGTTTGTAAAGGAGTTGCTCATTACAAAACTTGGATGTCCCGTTGCACAACCTAAATTGACTAATCTACCTTCGGCAAGAAGAATAATCTTATGACCATTCTTCAAAGTATAACGATCGACTTGAGGCTTAATGTTAACGTGTTTAACAGCGTTACTTTTTAACCAAGCTACATCAATCTCAATATCAAAATGACCAATACTTCAGATTATCCGTAAATTAGAACTTTGATCAGCATTGTATAAATTAACAAAAAAAAATTAAGTACATAAGATATAATATCTATAAACACCAATATCTTACTTGCACACAATAGCATCATTTTTCATCTGTTCGAAATGTTGTCCTAAAATAATATCTCGATTACCAGTAGTAGTTACGAAAATATTACCTTGGGTGCATGCATCTTCCATGGTTGTAACTTTGAAACCTAAAAGGTAACATTCATAAATGACTTGTTAGTAATTTGATTATAAAAGTAAAAAACAAATCAAGAACATTTTACCTTCCATGGCTGCTTGCAAAGCGTTAATTGGGTCAATTTCGGTGACAATAACACGAGCGCCCATTCCGCGAAGAGCTGCTGAACAGCCTTTGCCGACATCACCATAACCTGCAACTACAGCAACTTTGCCAGCAATTTGTACGTCAGTGGCACGTTTGATGCCATCGATAAGCGATTCACGGCAACCATAAAGGTTATCGAATTTTGATTTAGTGACGGAATCATTTACATTGATGGCAGGAACCTTTAATTTTCCTTCCTTGAGCTTTATATACAAGTGGTGGACACCAGTAGTAGTCTCTTCTGAAATACCCCTAATGCCTAGAAATTTTTTTTAAAAAAAAAACTTATCAGAACAATTTATTTGATTAAAAATGAGAATATTGATAACTTTACTACCTTCTAAAAATTCAGGGTGTTTGTCGTGGACTAACGAAGTCAAATCACCACCATCATCAAGGATCATGTTAAGAGGCTTTCCGTCCTTAAAAGCACAGAGAGATTGTTCGATACACCAAATGTATTCTTCTTCAGTCTCACCCTTCCACGCGAAAACAGGCACACCAGTGGCTGCAATAGCAGCTGCGGCCTGATCTTGCGTAGAAAAGATGTTGCAAGAACTCCAAGCAACTTCGGCGCCTAAATGAGTGAGTGTTTCTATCAAGACGGCCGTTTGAATTGTCATATGCAGACAACCGGCGATGCGAGCTCCCGCCAAAGGTTTGGTAGCACCATACTTTTCTCGTAAAGTCATAAGTCCTGGCATTTCACATTCTGCAATTTCGATTTCTTTGCGGCCCCAGGCAGCAAGCGAGATGTCAGCTGTAGTACGAAAGGAACCATTAATCAATAAATCTGTTCAGATAAAAGTTAAAGATCCAAATCCAAAACACTTGCCAACTTTAAAATTAGTCATTTTTTTCTTTATTGAGATTAAAGATGGTTAAAATTAAGTGAGTTCGTTAAGATTAAAGAAAAAGTAATTTTTTTTTTAATCTGAAGCACAATTAGATACAAAAAATTTTAATTTAATATTTTTTGTATTTCTATCGCTATTGGCTTAAAAAAAAAAATTGATTATCTGCATGAAAAAAAAAAAATTAATAATCATTGATTATCTGCATGAAAAAAAAAAAAAAATTTTTTCAAAATGTTTATTCGACAATTGATACAGAATACTCGATTTTTCATTAGACGAACTTCATTTTCTGCTTTCCCCACAAGTGTAACTCGTCGTAATTTGAAAATTGATCGGTCAAATTTTCATTTTGTTAAAAAGGTTTATTATTTTTATTAATGTTCTCGATTAAAAAAAAGGTTACTAACATATCCTAATATGGACTGATATAGGATATATTTCCAACCGTTTCCACAACCATCGGTTTAGTTGGAATATCTTACTGGTATGTGTACAATAACAATGTTGCGTTGGCTGATGCTCCACCAAAAAGTGTAGAGTTTGAAACAACTGGTATTTAAAAAAAAAAAAATAAATAAAAAAAAAATTGAATGTTTTTGCTCTTATTTTAGTTTGATCGATCGATCGATCGATTAATATTATATATGATGTACATATGTATATATACATATATATATTATTTTTTTTTTTTTTTTTTTTGATTTTAAGAGGAACCTGAAAGCAAAGTACAAATTCCAACGTATATTTCATTACATGATGGGACAAAAGCAAGACTTATAGGATTAGGTATTAGAACAGTTTCATTTTTGAGAATGAAAGTTTATGTTGTTGGAATGTATATTCGTGAAAGTGACATAGATATGTTAAAAAAGTGGAAGGTAAATAATGCAAATAAAAAAAAAAGAAAATGTTGAACATGAAATTTGGTAAATCCTCCTTTTGCTTAGGGGTATGATAAAGAAAAGTTCATGTCAGAGGATGATGAATCGATGGCTTTATCAATTTTGGATCAGCCTATTGTAATGGCAATTCGTATTGAACCTGTACGAAATACAAGCGGACATCACTTGCGTGACGGTTTCTCGCGAACGATTACTCACAGGATGCAAAATGGATTCATGAGCGAAGAGGAGGCTGAGGATGTGTTAAAGGCAATAAGGGAACTCCAAGCACATTTTCCAAAGTCAGTGGTGAAAACCGGTACAGCTTTAATTCTGACAAAGGAACCAAATGGAACTTTAAGAATGGAATATGAGGTATATAATTATATATACATGCATGTACATTTTATGATCTATATGTTAATTATGAATCAATATTCATCTAGGGAAAATATATGGGATCGGTGAATAATGTTTGGTTAACAAATAATATATTTATGGGCTATCTGGCAGCCAAAGACCCTATTTCTAAAAAGGTGAGTTTATGAAATAAGGTCACATGACTATGACGGACGTGCTTAAAAATTTCAACTTTGCAGGCGAAGAAAAGTATTGCTGATGGATTTGAGGAATTATTAAAATAAACAAGGTAAAATTTTAATATTTATTAATATTAAAAATCAAAATCAACATTGATTTTAATGAGTTGATCTCTAAGGAATTTAGGAAACGACGTGTAACCAAATATAGGTGAGGCAATGAATTGATTTCTTTTTTTCCTTCCCACCCCTTCTATGGCAAAGAGAAGGTATGTTGGGAGCACCCTAAAGAATCGCTGTCAAAGTATCACATACGGAGCATTAATCTTTGGATTATTAGCTCTTTTCTATTACTTTGGGGAAAGTCCTCGGACACATGACAGAAAGTGTCGCCCATAATGAGGCATAACCAATTCGTATCATATGACCTTCCTTACGACCAAAGAAGAGTTTTCCTCGAGGTTATTGGAAGTGTCGCGAATTTGGTTTGTTGGTCATAGCACAGTTATGCGATTGTAGCTTCTTTCCGTAAAGGAGAGATGTTATAACACAACGAGGCTTACTCTTAGGATGTTCCCACCTGATTCTCTTTTTTTTTTTTTTTTTTTTTTTTTTTTTGAATTAAAATTAATTTTATTGTAAATCTGACACATTCATTAATTTTAGTTAAATAATTTTGTTTGCGATAATTCTTTTTATATATTACGCACACTTAATTAATTATTCTATAATCCCTTCTGATATTACAAAACATATTTTGAAATTTGTATTCATAAATTTTGTATATTTTATCATTAAATTAACTAACTTGATGATAAGCTTGTGACAAAAGATATTCTTCCCAACTAACTTTCCCACTTGAAAAGAAGAAGGATGAATTAATTTTCATTTCATTAGATTAATTTTTTTTAAAAAAAAAGTATTTAATAAAGACTTACTCATTATCCATGTCATCTTCAAGCAATACATGATCAATCATTTCAATAATTTCTTCTAGTTTCAAAGGTGGTTGTTCATCGTTACTACCAATTATATTATCGGTAAAGGCTTCGCGTAATTCATGACCATCTAAAAATCCGTCGTTATTTACATCATGTATAGTAAATAAATAGTATAAATCATCATCATCAGCTAAATCTTCAAGAGGAACGTCTTTTAAATGATTCTTTATGTGCCTTTACAGAAAAAAAATATATATATAAAAATAAAATAAAATAAAATAATCAATTGGTCAATATAATTCAAAGACAAGGTATGAATTCTGATTTAGTATGTTATTATTTACTGTCTAATTTTTGCGTTGTCACCATAATTATTGTGCTCTCCTTGATAATCGATATGAGCTCTTGCAAAAGTAAGTATTTGTATAATTATTAAAAATAACAAAAAAAGATTAATTAAAGAATTATTTTTCATGATAAAAAGAATTAAACGATAAAAATAAAAAATTATTATAATAAAAAAAGAAAATAAAAAAATTTAACGACGAATCATTATTAAACTTCATTGTCCAATCTACGATTGCCATGTGGAATAACAGATCACCAAATTTTCAAACCGGTTTAAATTGGTGCATCAAATCTACATTAAACCAACGCGTTTTTCTTTGACGCGTTTTTTTTAATTTTAATATTCTCAAGAAAAAAAAGTATGAATAATTACATTTACTTTGATGATGAAAACTACGATCAGGAAGGTGAGTATGGTGAATATAATGGAGAAGGAAGTAGGAAAACAGAAGACGAAAGAATTTTACAACCTTTTCAAGAACCTAATGAAGAAGAAAAACAAGGAACAAAAGAGAACAAAAGCGTTAAAAGAGCAAAAACTTATTCTGAAACTTGGCATTATTTTAATACCCAAGATCCACAACATCCTACAAAAGTTATTTGTCAAAAATGCAATAAAATGTATTCAAAATCAACTGGAATAAGTATTTTGAAATTCCATTTGAAAAGGGTACATGGAATAAAAATCAACTATGTAAAGAAATTACAAACCGTTGATCCTTTGCCTAAAGATGAAAAATTAGCTCGAGATCAAGCATTGTTGGATTGGATTATAGCAGATTCGCAACCATTTTCCGTTGTCACCAACATTCACTTTATCAATTTGATAAAAACTTTGGATCAAAGATATCATCTTCCTGAAAAATCATCATTAAAAGAAATAGTTGCGGAACGTTTTGACGAAATGAGAAAAAATGTTAAGTTAGAGATCGATAAAATCCCAGGAAAAATATCATTAACATCCGATATGTGGACATCAGCACTTACCGATGATTATTTTCTTGAACTCACTATTCATTTCATTAATAAGGAGTGGCAACATCGGCATTTCCTTTTGGATATCATCTCATTTAACGATCGTCATGCTGCCATTAATATTACCGATGCCATCGTATCTATTTTAACTGAATTTAATATTAAAGAGAAAGTATTAGCATTGACAACGGATAATGAAGATACAATGTTAACAGTTGGTCGTTTAGTTTTTAAACAACTAGAATCTGATATAACAAATCCAGTATTTAGTCATTATCGTTGTGCCGCTCACATCCTTAACTTGGCAGCCCAGCAAGGACTTGAATTAATTGATGATGCTATTGTAAAAGTACGACGACTAATGATAAAAATTAAGCAATCGGAAATACTTAGTGATGAATTGAGAAATTTGTGTCATTTTGCAAATATTAATTATCAAAGTCCAGAATTGGATGTAAAGACAAGTTGGAATTCGACGTATAATATGTTAAAGAAAGTGGAAATCATGTGGAGTGGAATTCAGACGTTGGCCGTGAATAGTCAAGAAGTACGAAAACTAATGCCAACGGAAATTGATTGGAAAACAATTAAGGTCTGTTAATATATGATATAGAAAGATCGGCAAAAAAGAATATATGGTAAAGGTTGATTCATGCATTTGAGGTAATTAATTTATGATCAATTTAATTGAGAAAATCTGATAATTCTGTCATGCTTTAATTTGACTTCTATTATTTTGTAGATTGTACGGTGGATGAATACTAGTCTCGAACTCGAAAAATAGAATTTCCAAATGCTTACAATCATTTTATTTACTAATTTTTTTTATATTATACAATTTAACAAAAAAGGAAACATTGTTTGTCTTAGAACCATTAGAAAAAGCCACCATCTACCTTTCGACTTCACAATATCCAACAATTGCCGATGTTCGGTTTGTATTTCATGGTATAAGGGAGCATTTAGATTATATTATTGAAAAGGATGAATTTACACAGAATGAATTAACAGCTTCAATAAATCAAAAAGTTGGCGAATATTGGGCTTATGTTGATCAACAAATCTTAGTGTCGACGGTACTTGATCCCCGAATTAAGCTTTCCCTTTTTGAAACTGGAACACTAGCAGCCCAAGCAATTTCAGCAGTAACCTCTTTATTGACCAATTATCATCATGTACCAATCCTTGAAAATCATGAGACCGAAGTAGAAAATGAAAATCTACGTCAGCACTTGAAAAAACAGTGTATAAAACCAGAAGTTTCGGATGAATTGGACAGGTACTTAGCATTGCAAATCGATGAAAATGTGAACCCGCTTATTTGGTGGCGGACACATGAACCCGAATTTCCTGTTTTGGCACAAATGTCACGCGATTACTTATCTATCCAAGCGACAAGTGTGGCATACGAAGAGATTTTTTCTGTAGCAGGTAATACTATCACCAAAACAAGAGATCATGTCAATCCAGAAACAGCTAGGGCGACTTTGTGTGCAGAGTCATGGATTAAAAATGGGATAAATGTGTAATCTCGTAATAAAATTTTTTCACGCAAATTATGAGATCGTCACAGCTGTCAAGCTGGTCATGTGGTCGGCTTTAGTTGTAAATCAACACTTTCGTGTAACACGAAATCGTCATTCGCGTTTCCTTTACGCCATCTTTTTATCTTTTTTTTGGTATAATAAATATACAGCACCTTTGAATTTGAATCAAAAGTACCTTTAGTATTCGATTTATTTGATTTCAAGTTCATCTTTTACAACCGTTTACACTCTAAACACAAAAACGAATCAGATGGCATTTTCAACTTCATTACTAGCTTATATGGGTTAATATATTTTTGCTGGCGATAATTTTATAAACTGTTCTATTTAATTCTATCCAACACATTTTGTGTGATTAGTATTTGGCTTTAAGCGTACTTTGAAAGTATTATTTTCTGAATAATTAATTAATTCATCAACAACCGATGTCTTGCATCGGCAATGATCGAAAACCTAAATAAGAACCTATTGACAGATCATTGGTTGGACTTTCAGGATTACTTGTGAAAGCCTATGATTAGTCATATTGTCCGAAATACGTATTTTTTAACAAAAGAAAAAAAAAAAAATTGACCTCGTGATCTCCAGGCGTGACAGTTTTATTCCAGGAAGGTTTCTTAAATTATGTGTGTATATTGAAATTACAATATGGCACCTGACTTCAATAGGACATAATATTCCATGGATTGAATGTGAAGGATGTGCCTGTGAAGAGGACAAAGTTATATCAATTCCTGACATCATTCGAGCATTTGGAATAGCTGGCAATCAAGGCGTCTCGATTGCACCAGATCGCATGTTTTATTGAGCAGGGACGTGTGAGGCGAATACGCATCCAAAAGGATAGATGGAAGTTTCATTGATCCCGCTGTATTTGGCAGATGTTCGCGATGCATTAATTAAAAATCGAAATAGTTCTGAAAATAAGATTTATTTGTGGCACTATGATCATCTTGCATTGCAATGATTCCTGTGGCTGAAAGAAACCATGTGATTTCCATAGGATTTTTCTTGGCGCATGGCCTGAAAAGGGTGGCTGCGGCTTCATTTGATCTATTTATTTGGATGATGAATATTACACAACTTGATTTGTGATCAAAAAAAATCAAATAATCATATAAGCGAGAATTTTCTAAAAAATTTTTCATTTAATAAAAAAAAAAAAAGATGGGTTACCCAGGACGAACATATAAAGAAAAGTACGGAAAGCGTGATGATAAAATTTCTCAACCACCACCTCAACCACAACAGAAGTATCCACCCGAATATGGTGGATATGGTAACTATCAAAGACCACCACCAGGTTATCCACTGCCATTAGGACCACCTTCGCAAGGAGGTTACCCAACACCGTTTGGACCACCACCTTCGCAAGGAGGTTACCCACCACCGTTTGGACCACCACCTTCGCAAGGAGGTTACCCACCACCATTAGGACTACCACCTTCACAAGGAAGTTACCCACCACCATCTTCGCAAGGAGGTTACCCACCGCCTTTAGGACAACCACCTTCACAAGGAGGTTATCCTCCACCAGCGGGACCGCCACCTTCGCAAGGAGGTTATCCTCCACCTTCAGGACCACCGCCTTCGCAAGGAGGTTATTCAAGACCACCAAAAGCTGATCAAGCACCACTTCCTCCAAGACAAGATAGTTATGCGCCTTCATATCCTCCACCTCCAACGCAAAGTATTTATGCTCCACCTCCATATCCTCCAACACAAGGACCTCCTTCCGTTGAAAAACCTCCAAGAAATCAACAATATCAACCTCCTTCTCAAACATATTCATCACCGCCTCCAAATACAATTGAGCAACGTCCTAGCGCCGGACATACACCACCTCCGGGTTATACATTGTATCAAAATACTAATGTCAAACCTTCTTCAAATGTTCAATTATCGAATTGCACGGGTCGTAAGAGAGCTTTACTAATTGGAATCAATTATACTGGTACACAATTTGAATTAAAAGGATGTATAAATGATGTAGCTAATATGAAGAGTTTCTTGATTGAATTGTATGGATTTCGAGAAGAGGACATGGTCATTTTAACGGATAATCAAAAAGATAAACAAAGAATTCCCACAAAGGATAATATTTTAAAAGCAATGAAATGGTTAGTTCACGATGCAAAACCAAATGACTCGTACTTTTTCCATTTCAGTGGTCATGGAGGTCAAGAGAAGGATAAAAATGGAGATGAGGAAGACGGTTATGATGAGACCATTATGCCAGTGGATTTTACAACGAAGGGACAGATTATTGATGATGTCATGCATGATATCATGGTGAAACCGCTTCCACCTGGTGTAAGGCTGACAGCTATATTTGATTCTTGCCATTCCGGTACAGCACTTGACTTACCTTATATATATTCAACTCAAGGAAAAGTGAAGGAACCAAATATTTTATCGGATGGGGGTAGCACTATTTTAAGCGTTGGCATGTCATATATGAGGGGAGATCTTAATGGTATCAAAACAAGTTTGATGTCATTTGGTAAGAGGGCAACGTCAGGAAAGAGTATTGCTGAACAAAATAGACAAACTAAATCAAGTCCCGCTGACGTGATAATGTTAAGTGGATGTAAAGATGCTCAGACATCTGCAGATACAAATGAAGCTGGGATTAACACTGGAGCCATGTCTTACGCTTTAATCAAAACGTAAGTTATATTTTTTCCGTTCAAAAAAAATTTATTCAACATTTTATTCGAGTTAATGATTTAATTGATGAACTTATAATAAATACAGAATGAGAGAAAATAAGGATATTTCGTATCAACAGATGTTAAATTTGGTTAGAGACATCCTTGCATCGAAATACTCTCAGAAACCACAATTAAGCGCGTAAGTATTTCTTAAATTGTTGGCGTATGATTTGATTTGATCTTTTCTAAAAAAAAAATTTCACTTCTTTTGTAGATCACATGAAATGGATATGAATTTGAAGTTTGTGATATAAAATTTCTTTTGAACATTTGCTTTTTTGACCTTTTTTTTTTTTTTTAAAAAAAAAAGGAGTTCTTTACATTTGACATTATAGAATAGGAGAGATCATTTGGATTTAAGTTACTTTACCGTGCAATGAATGTATTATAAACACTTTTTGTTATTTCTTTTTTTTAAAAAAAAAGAAAATTGGTTTATTTTAATTTGTATATTTATTTATTATATATAAACAAATAAATAAAGAAAAAAAAAAAGAATAGTAATGAAATAAATTTTTACATAAACATTTAATAATCTAAATCTAGTTAAAACTCTATATATTCTATCTATTGTTTAATGGTGTTGTCTTCGTTTTTAGATTGACTGATTAATTTAAAGTGTCTGGTATCATCATCGCTTTTTAATGCAACTTTACTATGTCTTAATCTTTCAATACCTTTACCAACATTTTCGATATGTAATTCAACCGGCATCTCGATGATACTCGGTCTAGAAACATGTTCACGCAATTCTTCCATATCTAATTGATAAGAGGTTAAACTGTACAAAGTAGTTTGCACTTGTGATACAGCCAAACGACGCTGCCTATCTAAATCGATTAATAATTCGAGGTTGTCTTGAAATATTTGTCTTTTCACTACATTAAAACCTAATCTAGACCATAAATCCGCCAACAATTTATTATGTTCGGTTTTTTGATACGTTGATTCTTGCGTTGCCAAATCATGTATTGACATTAACATTTCATCTAGATCTGTCAAACTAGAAAAAAAAAAAAAATAAAACCGAATTAATAAAGCATTTTTTTTTTTTTTAAAGAAAAAAAGTTCACTTTCTTTGTTTACCTTCCAAGCGCATCTTGACCGACCAAGATCATTCGTTTTAAATCACTCTCGATGAGGGACATCATTTGATTATAAGCTACTGACAATTCTTTCGAACTAGCTTTATTATCCCTAACATTTTCTAACGCTTTTAAAGCAAATAAATTATAAGTAATCAAATTGTCTAAAGAACTTCTCGTTCTAGCTTGAAGCAATTGTAAACTTCTACCAACGATCCTTGCCTTATCTACAAACTCTGTTAACCTGTCAACTAATTCATTTGATGTGGTTAAAGAGGAATATTTTATCAAGGTTCTCAAATCCGCCGTGGCCAATTCGGCCTTTTTAATATCCAATGCTAAAGATGATGATGGACCATTATATGATAATTGTTGATCCATGATTTGTTCATAGGTTTCTACTTGTCTATTAACCAATTTTGAGAAATCCGGTATTGGGGATTGACATAATGGGATATATGATACAATTGGAATCTTACATATTAATAAAGAAGGATCTTGTTGAAAATAAAAAGTATCTGATAAAAATACCACTCCAACCCAACCAAGGTAGACCGCCAATATTATTGAAAATATTGGTTTCAATATAGAAAGTGCCCCAACCAAAATATCTAAAAGATCGAAAAAGTAAAGAAAAAAAAAATGAAATGAAAATGAAATGAAAAAAAAAATAAAATAACGATTTTTTTTTTTTAGTTTATGATTTTGTAAGTTGAACCAAAAAAAGTTACACGTTCTTATTCATCAAAAAATACATGCCAACACAAAAGTTTATAGGTCCTAATACGGTTGCTGAAGTATTGCTTTTATTTGACATTTTTTTTTTTTTTGTTTATGAAAGAAAGAAATGAAAGGAAGATGAAAAATCAAAAAAATGAAAGGGCGCTCGAATGACCCAAGGGTTACAAGGGTTGCATTTCGTGCGCGCATCTCGTTACACGGGTGATCATTTATTTTATTCTCGGTAAGAAAGATTGACTAAATTACAAATCATTTAATCATTATTGTGTATATTCGGACCAATTTTTTTTAGATCGTTTCGTCGCGATCATATTTTTTTTTTTTAAAGAAAAAAAAAGTTCCCGTTTTAAAAAGTCTTTAGTTCCAAATATTTATATATGTATTTTATTTATTTATTTTATAAAGAACCAATTCCATTTTATTTATTCAAAAAAAAAATTTATTTTTTTGTTTTTTGGTTTTAAATGAATGTTTTGTTTTTTTTTATAAGAAAGGGGGGGGGGGGGCATACTAATATATAAAACATTAAATCAAAAAGAAATTTATAAAAAGAAAAAATAGCTATACATAATTAATTTTTTTTTTTTAAAAAAACAAGGGGAAAGTTTACAAAAAATTTTCTTACAAAGAGAAATAAAAAAAGGGAATCAAAGTTACAATTGAAAGAAAAAAAAAGAGAAGGGAAACTCACATAAATGATGAACAAAGAAAAATTTAAAAAATGTAAAAAAGGTGATTTTTATATTTTTTTTTTTTTCTTTTTTTTTTTTTTTTTTTTTTATTTTTTTTTTTTTTTTTTTTTTTTTTTTTTTTTTACCTGAATAATATTTATAATATATATAAGATTTTATATAATACATAGAAATTTATATTTCCTCATAGGTTGTGATCAATTTTTTTTTTTTTGTTATATAAATAATGTTTGCTATAAAAAATAGTGGTTGGTTTTGTTTTTTTGTTTATCGTTGGCGATGAATAATATATAAGAATAATATTGAAATTCGTCGAGTAGAGAGAAAGTATCGAAAATAAAAAAGTAAAGCGAGGATCGTTAAAGAATTTCGAAGGGAAACAGAAAAAAAAAAGTATGGATCGAAATAGGATTCGAAATTTTTTTTTTTTAAAAAAAAAAAAAGAAATCGGGACTGGATAATTGTTTTTTTTTTTAGGCGAATTTTTGATTTAAACGTGAGTATTAGAAGCCATGTCAATCGTGGAATTTAATGCAGAATGTGACTTTTTTATTGCAGGAGGAGGAGGTAAAACACATATAGCTGTATTATCTCTAAGATTATCTATGTTAATGATCATTGGAGGCCGTTGATAATATGGAGATGGCTTTCGGTAGAAAGGATACACGAAACTCTTATTTGTAACGATGGAAGCATTACTGCTATCAGTTGGCGTCGAAGAACCAGAAGAAGAAGTGGGCGACGCTGGAGGCGTAAGTGAAGAGTACGCCGAAAGGTAGTCTTTAAACCTACACTCTTCGCTGCAGTAAAGGGTACCCTAAAAAAAGTGATTAGAGAGAAAACAATTATGATGGGGGAACAAGATAAATTCGATTAAGAATGATTTAAATGGTTTCAATATTTTACCTGGGTCTTTTGTTCACAAATCAGGCACCAGTCAAGATCCATTTCGAATCAGCAAGCGGATAAATATACGTAAAGGAACACACGTCAAAAATAATTTTTTTTTTTAAGAAAAAAAAATATTTAAAAAAGATTTTTCTTTTTTTGTTTGTAATAAAAAAAAAAAAAAGGACAATTGGTGATATAGTAAGGAAATGAAAAGTAAGTAAATTTGATGTAGTGTGTCTTTATGAAAGGTCCGTCGTTCCGTTCTTCTGAGAAAAAAAGGGAAGAGCCGACACACTCCTTTTACTTTTCAGTACTAATGCGTCACCTAACGATACCGCCTTCTTCACTTTTTCAAGGGACGGAAAAAAAGAAGAAAATGGTGTGGGAAATTATAACAATGGCAAAGAAGAAAGGGTATTTATATTTATTCCATCGACATTGCCAAATTATGATGAAGCTTATTGAAAACTTGACTGCATAAACTAATAATTAACAAATTGGATTTGTTTGTATGTGTGAACAGTGCTCGGTGTTGAAATTCTAGTGATAAAATTGAGTGTAACGAAAGAATGATGAGGAAAGTGATAACGTGCAGATAAAACACACCCAGGTGACCAATTTGTGTTCCGATAAGGTTGGTAGTGAAAATCCCAACCGAATTAAGACAAAAAAAAGCTCAAATGACCTTAAGGAGTGGTGTAATCTGAACTAATGTTTTTTTTTTTTTTTTTTTTTTTTTTGAATATTCCGAAAAAACAAACATGATTATAACCGATCTGTAAATAGTATACCATATCAGATATAGGTTGACGCGCATCAAAAGGAATGGCTTCCATCAACTTTATTAGCTAGAGGCAATACAGTTAAGCGTGGCTTTAACTAGATGCACGCGCGGGGAAACGTTTCATTTTTGGGGAGAAAACGAATGGCGGGGGCTCATAATCCATTATGTGCAGAAATTTATCACAAATAAATAAATATTTGCTCTCTTCACATTGTTATCATTGTTATCACAAGCGAATGAGAATGAGAGTAAATTCTTGAGGTTAATATAAGTGAAAGCATACATGGTTGACAGCCTCAGTTGGCTTTGCTACTTTCGCTTTGTAATTTGTTCTCTCCTAAAGTATCACATGATATCGCAATTACCTTACCCACGCACCGTGAAGTCTTTTTTTTTGACAGCTGACTGAATTTACGTGACACACGCCGCTAATATGGCATAGTATACCGGGTAACTACATAAACATAAGAGCACTTCGCCACATGATACATTTTAAATTTGTTATCAATGTTATCGAAGCGAGATAGAGTAAGGGAATGAGAAGGGTAGTTTGAAATGCAGATTAATTTTAACAATGATAGGTATTTAAAATACTCATTTAGGAAAGCATACAATTATGTACGATCTCATGATAGTTGATTTGTGGCATATATCCTAAATCCTTTCATGGGAAAGTGTTCATGGGTACTTATAATATATATAAATACTGACTGATAAGCAAAGAAAACGAAATTTCGTGGGGTTCTTGCGTCAAATGTTCTCAAAAAAAAAAAAATTTTTTTTTTTTTACAGTATACAATGGTTTCTGAGTCAGTCCACGTGCAAGAAACCGAGAAAAAAAAAATTTGGTTGTATCGATCTTCATAAAACATTTCTAATCATTCCAATCATTATAATCATCAGCATTGCGATATGATGATAGGAAAAATTTTTTTTTTTTTTTTTTTTTTGAATGATGAGTCACCCACCACGTTTTGATAAGTCCAAATCGTTAATCTTTTCACCGGAAATTCGCTTTCGTATCAGACAAAATTCGCTTCACGAGATTACTCTTGTTATATTTTACTTTTATACCACGATTTTTAAAGGAATTCCAGTTTTAATTTTGTGTTTGAGACAATCCTATAAATTCAAATGTCAGGATTTGAAATGTTTATGTTGTAGCATGTTAGCATGTTAAATGATATCATAACACCTGCAGGAAATCCTTTCTACAAATGGTTGTTTACTCGTTATAGCATTTCATTATTCGCTCCGAAATTTAGTATTTTTAATTAAAAAAAGGTTTCGATCATTACACGTCGTAACCTTGTATAATCCTTTTTTATTTCACGGAAGATATTTATCCATATAAAGAACAATGTGGTTTTTTTGGAATTTTACCCCGCGTATTACCAAAATGAACTAGACTTTTATTGTATGTTAATCAACCTTTTCATTTTAATGTATATATATTATATATTATATCATGTATAATTTTGAAGGTAGTAATGTAAAAAAAAAAAATTTTTTACCGAAATTAAATTTCTTTTAACTCGCTCGGGCAATCAATTTGTCTATGAGGATGAGCCGCCTTGAATGCATCCAATTCTAAACATTTGATGTAAATACGATGAATGATCGGAAATTTCGTCATATCTACTTCCCACCTGCAAATATAATAAATAACCACATAAATATTTCGAAATTGACCACGTGATTCATAATCCGATGACGATTACCTGAGAGCATTGTAAACTTGAGGCACAAGACAAACGTCTGCAAGTGTAACCTCATCGCCCACGCAATACTCTTTTGCCGTGGAAGCAAGTTGAACCTCTATGACTACAAAAGAAGGATTACATTCTCTCAAACATAATAAAAATAAAAATAAATTTTTTTTAATTATTTACACTGAAAATTATTCGTCACCCAATATTTAGGCCATTCTTCTTTGCCTGCGTATTTTATGACCCTCAAATTAGTGATGGGTTGCGTATCACTCGCAATCGCTTGAACCAACGATCTAACCTAAAAAAAGAAAATGAACATTATCTGCAAACTTTCTTTTGTGTGTAATGCATATATGTATTCATACCAAGGCTTTCTTGGTAGGGTCTTTCGGTAATAAAGGCTTTTCTGGTCTGGTTTCTTCCAAGTATTCAAGGATGGCGATAGATTGAGTCAGCACCGTTCCATCAATTTCCAACGTTGGAACAACTTGAAACGGATTAAGAGATTTATATTCTGGTGTTTTCTTTTAAAAGGAAATTATGGAAATTTTAACAAGCTTATTTTTAATCTCCAAATCGCACTTCATTCATATCGCACGCACTTGTTCATCCTTTATTAAACTGATTGGAATCGTTTCATAATCAATTCCTTTCCAATTCAAAGTTGTACGAACACGCCAAGAACAAGAAGAACGATAATATGAATAAAAAGTTGGAAGTTCCATTTATCTCGTTTCATCCGACTTAACTAAAGTCTTTATATTAGTAGAATTTTAACGAAATTACAAGAATTTGTACACAATTTTTACCTTTGCAAAAGCGAAAATAAATTTCAACCAAAAAAAAAAAGTGAGGCTGAAATTTATTCATTTATATATTTCAACGGTGATCACTGATAAATTTGAATTTTATTATTTTATTTTTCATTGAGATTATGCTTGGAGGTTAAAACGATAACTCCGCTCCGTTCGAACAAATGGTTAACCGGTTTTATTTTGCCGGTTTTATCATAACCATTATTATTCTGTACCATGTTATGTGTGACGCAGAATTTAACACCATCCTTGTAAAAAAGGAAGTGACAAATTAAATATTAAATTAAGTCACGTGGAATAATGTTAATATTTGATATTTTTGGTTGATCCCAAGATCAGATGGCTTAGCAATCGTTTTTTTTAAACGTTTCTTCACCTTTGATCAAAAAATAACTCGATTGATAACATACATTGAAATATTTCTTAAAGATAAAACAAATTTTTTTAGATTAACACGATTTAAGATATAAAAATTTTGGTTTCTTGAGACGTCACTTTGTTAATTTTTGTCATTTTAACTATTATTTTTTATTTTTTTTTAATTTTATCGAATAAAAATACTTCGAATAAAAAGAAAAAAATGAGCTCTTATATAGCTCGAGCCGGAGGAACTCACCTTAAAATTTGCATAAATAATGCGGTTTGTTTCCGTGGTTCATTAAAACAAGGGATTTATTTAACTAGGTCTTGTTCTTACCTTGCTTCTAAAACTATCAATTCTATAGTGAGAAAAGACAAAAGTAGTTTGTTTAATCTAGCAAAAAGTACAAACTTTTTCAATGTTGAGAAAAAAAACTTTATAAGAATGTATGCTACAGAGACAAACCAACCACTTGGTAATAAGGAAAATGATAAGAATCATGAAGGGGATAAGAATTCTGATAAAGAAAAAAAGTGTGATAGTGAAACTGAAATTAAAGTTCCCAAAGGATTTGAGAATTTTTTTAATAAAAATTCACAAAAGATAAAACATCAAGTTTCGACATCTGATAATAATGATAATAATAATAATAATAAGAGTGAGCAACAAAAAAAATCCTCAAAGCAACCTCCAAATGTTAGGGAATTTAGCATGCAATTGAATTCCAATACTTTGCTTCCACTTCTGTTTTCCGCTTACATTCTGTACAAGATTACCAGTAGTGTTGATAATTCTCGCGAGATCACGTGGCAAGAATTCAGAACGACATTTTTGGATAAAGGTTTGGTGGATAAATTGGTGGTGGTCAATAGGAAAAAAGTTCGAGTATTTTTACATTCAAATGCTACAGGACAAATGTATCCAAATGCTCCTTCCTTACCGGTAACAACTTATTATTTCAGTATAGGATCCGTGGAGGCATTTGAACGTAAATTAGATTCTGCTCAAAAAGAATTGGGTATTCCTTCAACGGAACGTATTCCGGTAGCATATCATGATGAGATTAGTTTATTGAATACATTATTACATTTTGCTCCAACGCTACTTCTGGCTGGGGCATTGTTTTACATTACTAGGCGAGCTGGTGGTGCCGCCGGATCACAAATCTTTGGAATTGGGAAATCTAAAGCTAAATTATTTAATCAAGAAACGGAAGTTAAAGTCAAGTTTAAGGATGTGGCGGGTATGGATGAAGCCAAAGAGGAAATCATGGAATTTGTTAAATTCTTAAAGGATCCGACAGCTTATGAAAAGTTGGGAGCTAAAATACCAAAAGGGGCCATTTTAAGTGGACCTCCGGGTACCGGTAAAACTTTACTTGCAAAGGCTACCGCGGGTGAAGCTGGTGTTCCATTCTTAAGTGTGTCAGGATCCGAGTTCGTTGAAATGTTTGTTGGTGTTGGTCCATCTAGGGTACGCGATTTATTTGCAAATGCGAAAAAGCACGCACCTTGTATAATATTTGTGGATGAAATTGACGCGATTGGAAAATCTCGAGGGAAGATAGGTCAATTCGGCGGGAATGATGAACGGGAGAGTACGTTAAATCAACTGCTCGTAGAATTGGACGGGTTTGGATCAAGTGAGCATGTCGTCGTTTTAGCAGGCACGAATAGACCGGATGTATTAGATCCCGCTTTAATGCGTCCAGGTCGTTTTGACAGACATATCGCCATAGATAAACCTGATATCAAAGGCAGAAGTGCAATATTCAAAGTACATTTGAAACCGATTAAAACCAAGGAAAATGTTGATCGCCTTTCAAACAAGTTAGCCGCATTAACACCTGGATTTTCTGGTGCCGATATAGCTAATGTTTGTAATGAAGCAGCGCTCATCGCAGCACGTTATCAAAAGGATTCCGTTACTGAAGAACATTTTGAGCAAGCGATTGATCGCGTTATTGCCGGTTTAGAAAGAAAATCTCGCGTGTTATCCTCTGAGGAAAAAAAGACCGTGGCATATCATGAAGCAGGACATGCGGTTGCTGGGTGGTTCCTTGAGCATGCCGATCCGATATTAAAAGTGTCTATCATCCCTCGTGGTGTCGCGGCACTCGGTTATGCTCAATACTTGCCAAAAGATCAATATTTATATTCTACCGCGCAATTATTAGATCGCATGTGTATGACATTAGGTGGAAGAGTATCAGAACAAATATTTTTCAACATGATAACGACAGGAGCGCATGATGACTTACAAAGGGTCACAAAGTTGGCTTACGCTCAGGTTACCGTTTATGGTATGAATCCGAATGTGGGCCCTTTATCTTTCAATAATCCTAATGATAATGAGCCTCAGTTTCAAAAGCCTTATTCTGAGGAGACAGCTAGAATGATTGATGATGAAGTTCGTAAATTAGTGTCGATAGCATATGAAAGAACGATGAAATTACTTACGGATAAAAAGAATGACGTTGAAAAGGTGGCACAATTGTTGCTTTCCAAAGAAGTAATAAATCGAGAGGATATGATATCATTATTAGGAAAAAGACCTTTTACCGAAAAGCATCCTTTTGATGATTATGTTAACCAATCCGAAGATAAAGAAAAGCCACCGTTACCGAAAGATGAACAATCACAGACATCTCCGAACGTATAATTATATAGTTGATATTTATAATGTTATTATTTACGTACATGTTATTAGAATTATAAATTTTTAATTTTTTGTCATTAAGTAGTAAAGGGTGCAAAAAAAAACAACAAAAAAAATTTTTTATTATCATTAATCATAATAAACGATAATTAATACTTTGATCCCTAAGAATTAATCTCGTGATCAATTATTGAAACCACGGGTAACATTTCTACATTTAATTAGACTCTTTCATAACCCAGCAGAGCAGGTATCCTTGTTCTTTCAATTAAGATTCTCTTTTTGAAAATTCTCGACTTTGAACAGTTTTTTTTTTTTTTTTTCCCTTCACTTGATCATAGTGGAACGGTTCTGGATGATCGAGAAAGAACGGCGCATTTATCCATATGGGACTCCAGTTCATTTCATTTACTATTGATAAAATTTTATGATTACATATTATTAATTAAATCGGAATCGAATAACTCTAATTAATTAATGATCACTACACAATATTCATTCGACTTACTAAAAGACAAGAGGACCATGATATTCAAAACAGATTATAAATTTGCAGAGGGGCACATATCGCTGACAGGACAGCTAGAACATTTTGGATATCTTGGCAAACATGTCGTTTGCCCAAATCCAACAAATATCGGGTTTATTTCTCGCCACAATGACCTTGGAAGCCATGATTCCAATGACTTCAAAATATATATATAAGAAAGTATTTTTAGTAAAATAAGTTACTTGAACTTGTAATATAAAATATTTTACCTGTCGAGTGTTTTCTGGACCAACTTTTTCTGTTTTACACCAACCAAGCCGATTTGATATTCGGTGAACATGAACGTCAACGCCTATGCCTTGATTTCTGATAATAATAAATCCATGTTAAAATTAGTAATATAATTAAACCAAAACATCAAAGATTACTTACTGTTTCCAAGCAACTTGCATACAAAGGTATGCCTGTAATTTAAAAAAAAAACAAAATCCACTTGTAGCAGAAAGGTTTATAAAGAGAATCAAATTTTTAAAGAAAATACCATCTTTGGTCCAACTCCGGGTAATTTCATTAAACCTTCAACAGTATCGGGTATATCATTGTCATATTCTTCTTTACATACTTTAGCTACTTGTTTCAAATATCTGAAAGGGTGTATCATGTTTTGTTTTCACTAAAATTATGATCCCTTTATTTCAATCTTTTTTTTTTTTTTTTTTTTTTTTTTTTTAAAAAAAAAAAAAAAAAAAGGAAAAAAAAAAATTATATATATATATATCTATATATAGTATATACCTCTGGTAGTGGTGGTGGTTGTGGTGGTGGGGGCGTAATTACTGCTTCATTGGAATGGATACCTTTTCCATTACCATTAATCATACCATCTGTATCATTTTCCCATAAAGCGGCATAAGATGGTCTACGTTTGGCTTGCTCTAAAAATTGTTTGACAAGTCAAGGATTCACTATTCATTAGTTTACAACATATATCAGATCAGGATTGAATACAAAAACGCGACAAAATAAGAATACATGACATACCATCAAAATTTTCTGAATTATTATTACTCTCCCTTCGAGTAACATAAATTTCCTCCTCTTTTTGTATGGAATCCATTTTCGCGGTACTTTCCATAAAATCAAAATCTTGACCTAAAACATTGAAATGCATAACAAATTTGGAATCAGATTAAATGCTTTTGAATTTTAAGAGCTCAAAATCAAAAGCAAAGGTGATCTAAATTTTAATGTTGGATAAAATTTGCAGAATACACAACACAAGACAACAATAAAAAAAACACACACACACACGCACCAACGTCACCAACATTTCCAAAAGTTTCGTCGTTTAAATCGTCCCCTGTCTCTACTAGCTGGGCACTCAAATCAAAATTTTGTTCATCGTCAAAAGCCCCAACGTCTTCTCCTGGATGGAGAGAGAACTCTTTAAATTTCCTCTCAAAGTCCTCCTCCTCGGTCTCGTCGTTTTGTTCACCCGTATTTCCTTCTAATCCGGTTAATTGATCAGAGTTTAATGGGGGCAAGGTAGTATCGAAGCCGAAGAAAGAGTCTGACATTATTATCTATCTCTTATCTTTGTTTCACCTTTATTAGATGTGAGATCCAAAATTTTTTATGAGAAATATATATATATTAAAAGCGAAATACCGTTATGGTAAATTTTTATTTTTTGACGTTAACGAAAAATGTTACATGAGATACACTTTTTTTTGATAGCCTATTAGAAATTAAACCAACTTCTAGGTTCGCGCACGTTGTTCTACTAGATGTCTAATAAAGGTATCAATCGAATGCCATCAAAAAAAAAAAAATTACTATATAGAATGACATAAAATGTGACTTTTTCTAAATTGGTAACTGATTTTTGTGATATTAAATTCAATTATTTATAAATACATTAAATTTATTTGTGCCTTCAAATCTTTATCATTTTAATTCGTGATTTTAAGTAATGCCCCAAGAAAGAGCTTCACGAATACGTTTTCGTAATGCCACACAACCTTTGAACCCAAGATTATCAAGGTACTAAATAAGAGGAAAAAAGATATGTATATATATATATTCTTACAAAATTTTGTTAATCCCTTATCGTTTAATGCTTCAATAATTTAATCACTATTCTATAATTGTATTTTAAGGAATGAATTCACCGAATTAGAAGATTATTTAGTGTTATATATATATAATTCTTATTTCTTTCTTTAGATTCTCTTACCCTCGTTCAAGACAATTCTAATATTCCCGGTACTTTTGAGATACCTCAACATTACACTCCACCTCAGACATCTCCACCTCCCGGTTTTGGACTTCCGTCACATCCTTCTAATCGCTTGCCAATGTCTCTTGACGAAATTGAAGCGCAATTATACAGGCAACCTGGTTTACCAGAAAAAAGGATTTACAGTTTGGCTGAAGTCGAGGCTGCTATATTGGGTATAAATGGGCGTCCACCACCTTCACAACAATTACCCATTCATCCTGCGACGGAGGCTGTTTTTAGAGAACAGGAAACTATTGCTTATCTTGAACAAGAGTACAAGAGACGAGAGAAGCAACGAAAATTGGCCGAAATGGTATTTAATTTGATTCCGTTATTAAAATACATTCTTTTTTTTTTCGAAATTTATTTTTAAAACAATGGTCTTTTAAATTAATTCAGTCCAGATATAATGGTCTTATGACTCAAAGCGATAAAGACTTTATTAATCGAATTCAAATATCTCAACTTGTGACGGACGACCCATATGCTGATGATTTTTACTTTCAAGTTTATACAGCTATAAGAAGTCGACAAGCACAGCCTCAAATGTCTGCTTTTTCACCGCACCTTGGAGGAGCTGGATTTATGGGACACGAACGAGGTAGACATCGTAGTAGGGGATCAGAAAGTGGATTACTAAAAATGCAGCAACAAGTTTTGAGGATAGTAAATGATGCCAGAAGAAAACCAAAATTAACTCAGCGTAAGAAGTTCGGATTATTTTTTAGATTGATTATATAAAACAATACATTTCTCTCTTTATATATATATATACAAATTTATTACTTCGAGCGTTTACAATACACATACGCATATATTTTCTTTTTCGCATTAAGTATCACTTGAAGGTGCTTTAGGTAAAATTGCACTTAATTCCGTTCGCAATCCCAGACAGCTATTACAAGTTTCTTCAAAACATAATGATATACACCATCATGCGGGTCCAAGTGGAGGGATTCATCAACCACACCAAAAAGTTCCATCAATTTCTTCCCATGGTATCGTAGATCATAGAAAAGTACTGCGGTCCATTGAGAATGTATACACAGCCGTACTTGCCTTGGAGGAGTTAAGAAGGAACCAACCACCATTACCAAGGTATGCTGCGGATCATGAACGAGAGGTGGTTGAAAAATGGTATGTGTAACTCTTTCTTGAAGAATATATATTTTTTATTCGCGATATCTAATTATTATTTTGGTTTAGGAATGAAGAGTATACAGAATTAGCAGTGACAATG
>CAJVPP010000801.1:0-26079 GCA_910592005.1 Funneliformis mosseae
GTTAACGAAGATTCTTATAATGAAGTCCTGATCGGCTGGATCGGCAACTTCGTTATATCGAGGTGTGACTGTATATATAAATATATATTTTTTTTATTTTGATAATTAAATATTTTTGCTTAATAGATATTTAAATTAACTAAAGTATATATTAATTTTTTTATATTATTTTAATTTCATTATTAAAATTTATAATTAAAAAAAATAAATATTTAAAATTATTGCTGTTTTTTAAATACTAATTTATAAATATTATAAATTTTCTTTTATTTAATATAATATAATTAATCTATTAATATTTTTTTTATTTATTTTATCAGTTTAGAGTATAACGAAAAATTATATATATATAATTTATAGATTATACAAGTTATTCTATTTCTCTTTTTTTAATTTTTATTATATTAATTTTATTTAACTTAGTGATAAAAAGGTTTAATTTTTTAGTATGAGATGACAGATAGATATTTATTTCTTTATGGTAGATTTTTAGCTTATTAATTATTCTTTTTTTAATTTTTTTCAAAAGTTAGTTTGACTTGATATAATAAGACATTTATTTTTATTTTTATTAATTGGTATTTAATTTATATTTTTTATTTTTTACATGAATAGAATTTATTTTAATTTTAATCCTTTTATTAAAATTTAAATTTTTTTTGAACAGCTTATCAAAATTGTATAAAAGAAATAGCACAATACATTTAAAATAATCAAATTATTATTTTTCATAATGTTTAACAAAAATCATTTTATAGAAATAGGCTCTTTGCAATAGAAAAGGAGGAAACTACCAAAAAAATTTTTTTTAAATTAATGTTAAATTTGAACTTATTTTATTAAAAAAATAATATTTAGCTTATAAAGCAAAAAAAATTTTTTTTAGTAGTTTCCTCACTTTCTATTGCAAAGAGCCCAAATGATCATTGAATCTATTGAATACACTTTAAAATAAAAGTTCATGTGAATGAAATTCTGTTTTTTCTAGTAATAAAGCCTAAACATTATATTTGAGCTTATTAAAATTGCATAAAAAAATAGATTAATTATATGATATAATATATTATTAAACTTATTGCTTTATGATTTTAGTAATTTATATATTCTTGGTTAAATTTAAAATGATATCAAAAGATAGATTTAATCTACTATTAAAAGTTTGCCAATAAAAATCATGTGTGCATTATAAATTGTCACTTTAAATTAATATAGCATTTTATTATATATAGTAAATAAGCAGAATTTTAATTATTCATAAAGAAAATATATACTAATTTGCATACTACAAGATTTTTATATAATACATAATAAAGTATTATTTTTTATAAATTTAAATCTGACTATTAATACCTTTAAATATTCTGTATTTCTGTATTTAATCCATTATTAATATATTTAATTTTCTTCATTAAAGGAGTGAATTATATTTCACTCAGATGTAACTTGATATCTTTTCTAGATAAATAGGCAAAGATGCTAATAATGCTTCATTTCATATATCTGTTATCCTGTTAAGCAGCATATTAAGTGTCACTCTATTTTAATATACATTTATTCTTAAATGTGCCACTAATAGGATTAGATTAGTCTAATTTAATCCAATCTGATTCAAAAAGATTAGTACAGTTCAGTTCAGTTTAATCTAAAAAGATTAGTCTTTTATCTATCTTTTTTAAGACCAGACTCAGTCTTAGAACTGGTCTTGTATTATTCAGTTCTACTAGTCTGAACTGGTCTAAGATTTATTTTTTCTCAATCCTGACTGATTTATAAAACTAATCTAAGGATTATATTAAAAATAAATAATCTGATATATAAATATTTAATGATACAGTATATAAAAAATATAAAAATCATTACATATAAAATAATTACTGTATCTTCTTAATATTATTACTTCTCTATATTTATTTAGGATATTATTATTACAGTAAAATGTTAGAACAGGTCAAATATTGAATTATAGACCAATTCATTTCATAAGAGAATTAAAAATTAGACTGGATTGATCTAACTATAATTTCTTAAATAAAGAATAATCTATAACAGATCATTAAGCATAAGAAACAAATTTTGGGTCATTGCAATTCTTCTTTTATATGATGATTTTGCAATTCTTTGAAAACATTTCTATATAGTAAATGTAATTTAGCAATATGTAAATCAAATATTAGTTTCTCAGTAGTTGAATTCTCATTCTCAATGTTATCATAGTAAGCAGATGGATTTTTTTAAAAGTAAGTTTCCTCTTTATGACATTAATAGATAAAAATATATTAGCAAACAATAAGTTAAGCCAGCAGGAGACAGGAAAAATCCCTGTGAGTACATGCTAGACTGTTGATCGCTTTCCATTTTAGCAAAAAATTGGCCTCAACTTGACTAGCAGTTATAGGATATAGCTTCCACAAGAGTAAAATGTGCACATTACAGTGATGTAAAGACCAGATACTCTTCTTTCTTAACACTAGCACTGTGGGATATAGCACACAATGCTATGTACTTGTTATGGTATACATAAGACTGAACATTCTTCTTCCTCATACCAGCAGTACAGGATGTAGTATATGGTAATTTTGTGAAAAATACTGACCAGGTCATGTTGCATTGCTAATGCTTTCTTGCTTGCACTTGTTCCAGATTTTAGTTTCCGAATCAAAATTTTGTAAATCAGCACTCAAAGCATTATGTAACATTTGTCATGTTGCATCTCATACATTTTCATGAAAGTAGTGATCCCACGTATCTGTATTTTCCATTGAGTAATAGATTTCTCCCAATAATCTAACATATGAATACATGTTGATTATTTAACGTTGATATAATGAAGAACAACAAATACTTACCATGATATCTAACCTTTTTTAAAACTGCTTCGGGTATTCCACCTGTTGGCATATTTGCATATTTGTGGAGAAAGAGACGCGTTTAAGTTGAACGTTTTTAGCTGCCTATTAATAAATCAAATATATAGTATATATATGAGGCACAACAAATATACTATGATTTGTTACACAAATGATGAATCATGAATCACGATATCAGGTTATACTCATCTTAATCATTGTATCTTGTCAGATCGATATGGCAGAAAATGATCATAAATTTCGAACTTATTCCGTATTCTTCCAAAGCACATTTTCGTCACTTCTTTCAGAAGCTGATCCTAACTTCATCATTAACCAATCTCTGGGCCTTGTGCTCCTCCTTAGATTTTTTTGTGGAAGTCAAGGCGTCGGGACAAAGCCTCTCCATAATAATAATAGCAGAAAATGACTTCCTGATTCGAATTTTCATGACTATCTTCAGCATTGGTAATTTTACAATACAAAGTTAAAAATTCAAGCGCTGCCCCCCGTTGTGTAAGCTAAAGAGGCTTTCCTTTTTGATAATGCTTGCTTGTAATAATAATTTTATTAAATAAAAGCTGATGACGCCGGAGCTACTCAGTTTCATGTAATCATCGGTCGTTCACATCCTATAACTCTCTATTTAACAATGAAATGAAGGCTTGGCAGGGTCCCGCAATCTTAATATTTTAATAATTAAATTTGAGGAACCTGATTTTGAATCGTTCATGCAGTTATGCGTTGGTGGAAAACAAGACGATAACACAATGATTGGGATGCATGGATTAGGTTTCAATACGTTTTCATTTTACGATGTTCCGAGTTTCATTAGCGGAGATTCTATTGCGTTTTTGGATCTTCAAGAGAAATTCTTGAGACAACGTGGAATAATTGGCCCTTTTCCAACAAATGGCATTGAGGGACTTTCTGAAAAGGACCAGTTGGTCCCTTTTGAGGGCATCGAGGCATCAATTTTCGTTCGAATTTTGAGGGAATACTCTTTCGAATCCCACTTCGAAGGGAAGCAAGTAAAATATCTGACAGAACTTTCTCGATAGCTGAGTTCCTTGAATTCAATCTAAATCAACTGTCCCCTTCCAATTTTTGTTTCTTCGAAATATCGAAACAATTGAAATTCTTACATATCTGAAACTACAGATCCGTTTCAAATAAAACCTCTATGTAAAGCGACGATGGAGGGATTGGATGAAACCGTAAGAAATAAAAGAAGATGTGAACATGTTATCAACGGCGAATTTCCTGTTTTTCAGATAAAAACTAAACTAATTGATTATGAGAATTTAAACAACATAAAATACAATAGTTTGGATTATCGTTATTTGTGCTCAGCAAGATCCTGAAGATTCTCAATTATAACAATACGCGCAACGATTTCGATTACGCGTTTAGATGGCGTTGCAAGACACATGAAAACCCAAAAGACTTCGAAGGCAAGAGGTACTCTTTTCTTTTATTATCTAAGACCTCCACCAATTTGCCGGTTCATCTTAACGGAGCTTGGGCCCAATGCTCAAACCGTGCAATGCTACTGATCAAAAAAAATAAAATGCCGTATTTAGATCAACTGAAACTTAGTTGGAACAGGCATATTTCTTGCCAAAATTTCATTGCAAACTTCTAAAAGAAGCAATCAGATTAAACATTACGGATTCTGTCTCAAAGTTCTGGTTTTTTCCGCATTAAATACGGTTTCAAAATAATGAAATATATGTTACAAACCGAAACTTTCTTGTTTAATGATAGCTCAGAAGAAGACGTAAATGACCATGTGAATGATTTCTTCGAGTGTTTGTCAATACAACTTATTGATGACTACGCAGCTTACTAATTGATTATTGGGAAATGGGTAAATAAATATACACCGCGTTATAATAAAATACTGTTCAGACTTGTGACACACTGACCATAATTGTCATAGTAAAAGAAAAATAACTCGAAACAATTTTATCATATTACCGAGTAATAATTATGTATTTTGACGACTACTGAATAAATGCTAATAAAGAATACGCTCAAGAATTATGAAAGGCATTTATGTACTGATCAATCAGTCTTTGGATTAACTTCTCGGTCTAGAAAAAGAATGCCAGAATTTTATCAGCTTTGCCATTCAATTTATATTAAATTTGACTAAATTTATATTATTGCGACATTGTAAAGATATATAATACTATTCTTAAGTAGAAAATTAATTTGTATGTTATTAATTTAAATTAAAAATTTTAAAGTTATTACATTAAATAAATTTCAGACAAAATCTTTTTAATTCGTGATTCATTTGTTATTGATTATAAATTCCAGTTAGACCGTAATTGATCGATAAGGAGTAATCATCGTGAAGGAACCGTTCGTCCTAAACCTGAAAGTTAAACAATAGGGTTTTTTTACTAATTTAGTATTAACTAAGGGAGAGGAGGTTACTCAAGACGGGTGTTTCTCAGCTTTTGCAAGCATGATAATACAATCCTGCACTACTCTATTTAGTATACTATCAGCATTTATCATATACAGCTTGGAAGCCGCACAATCTGCAAATTACTGTTCGTTCACCTTACAATGAAACAAATGCTAAGAAATCAAAAAAAAAAACTCACCTTTCTAATTTCTTGATTACCATCAAATTGGCTTGTTTGTCCACATAAATCGATAAGGTCATGATGAAACCGTTCGTGTTAAACCTGAAAGTAAAACAATAGGGTTATTTCTGAAAAATAAGTTAGCGTTAATAATCAAGAAAAAATAAATAAATAACAGAAAAAATGAAAATCATTACAACCAACAAAAAAAAAAAAACAAAAAAAATTATCTTTTATTGATCATTCAAAAAAGAAAATGATTATCCAATTTGCTATGAAATTATAAAAAACAATACAAATATACCAAACATAAAAAAAGAATTTCTACCGAAATTCTTCACAGTATTTAAAAAAAAAAATAATAATAATAATTTTTAATTCTCCTATGGTGGTTGTTTTCTCGCAAACTTTTACTAAATGATCATTGCTTCCCAACTTATAGTAAAAATCACACCACGTAGTTTCAGCCAAGTCATCGATATTAAATTTACTCCTTTTAGCTTCTTGCTCAATTAACCCATAAACTTTTTTCCAAGTTCCTGCCTTTCTAAACCAAATTTCATGAGGTTCTGAATGTATTTCTTTCATACCTTGTTTACCTTCCCAACGTTTTAAAGCCAATTGACTCCAAACATGGTTATCAATAGCAAAAGATTTACACCCTTTTGATACTAGTGATAATGAACACACTAAATTATTTAGAACAAAAAGCTGCATAAAATATAAAAATAAAATAGCTAAGCTATAAATTATATAAATAAATTCTATTCTAATTCGATATTATATTATAAAAATAATAATTAACATTAATAATAAGCTAAATTACATCAGTTAAAGGTTTTTGAACGACCGCTGACCACCCATTACCATCTTTAGTAGGCACTTTCTCTTTTTTCCTTTATGGGACGATGACGATGTTGGTGACGAAAGTGTTCCGGAAGCTATTAAGTACATCGGTTAGAAAAGAAAATTGAATGAGAAATAATTCACAAAAGAATAATCAGATAAAAAAAAAATTAAGTAAGATGAATGGCTGGATGCAGGGAATATATAATCACTAACTTGTAAGGATAAGTGTTCCGCTCCCATTAAAATGAATTTAAAGGTACAAGAAAGGACCTGGCTAAGCCTCATCTGACTATAATCATATGCATTTTATACTTACTTTTTTGCTTTTCAAGAGTTTCTGGGCAATATTGCGGACTTCTTGAGACATTTTTTCATCGTCAAGAATTGAACATAAATTTTTATAAAAGGCATAGTGAGCATCCATTTTATCAACGTGCTCATAATTATTAACTAATAAAGTTATATAACTATGTAGTGAACACTTTTCATAGGGAACAAATTCAAAATATACTTTATATGGGATTATTTTCGACCGAAACCGAGTATGGACATGTAAAATGTTTAAAAAATTTGAAAAAATTTAAATAGTCAAATTAAAAAAAATCTGCAAATTTTAAAAAAAGTAGTTAAATAAAAAATTTGTAAAAATTTTAAAAGAAGTTAAAATTTGTAAGGTTGAAATGTACCTTTCGAATATTTTTATCGTTCAAGAATAGACACGCTAACTTGTTGCCGAGTCACAAAATTAATGTGATTTTACTGTATTTTTCATTTTTCATAATTTGAAATACTTCAGTAAGAGGAGCTGCTAAAGGACACGTTCCCAACCTTCAAATTTAAATAATATTTTTGCACTTACAAAATTGAAACCCCAAGCGTTACAACGGCCGAACCATTTTGTATGTCTTTACTGCCTGGCAGCGGTGACCAAGAGTAAACGAGATGGTTGAAAAGGACATAGGTTTAATAAAAAAAAAATTTTTTCGTGAGAATTTTTTTGTCTTGTGAGAGTTTAAACCCCGAACCACAAAATTAGAATGGCGTCATAATTTAAAATTTTGCGCCGATTTGATGCATGAAATTGTGATAAATCAGATAAGTGGTTATTTAGTAATCGTCTAATAAAGTCGCAAGCATAAAGCCATTTAATTTTGGTTACATTTTCCTTTTTTTAGACTCAGTTGAAATTCCAATTTAATTTTCATTTTCTTGCTTCGATTTATTATTTCTTATTTTGCTTTAACTTTTATTTATTTGTTTGATTATTATTAACATCGAATTATTCAATTTTATATTTAATTTCATTAAATATTTATTCTTGAATCATTTATATCGATAATTTTTTTTTAATTTTGTTAGGTCTTTTATATTTACTTTCGTTTGACCTTTATTCTTGGATTATTAACATTAATGTTATTGAGTATTTTTTATATTTGACTTCGTTATACTTTTCATTTGAGCTTAAACATTTCAAGTCTTTAATTTAATTTTGATTTGGGCTTCATTTTAATTTGGATTTAATTTTTTATTATTATTGATACTATTTATAATCAAGATAAAAATTATAAAATTTTTTTATTTAAAAGCAAACAAAAAGAACCAAGTCTTCTTTAGGTTTGTACGTGTATTTGAATCAATTCAATTGTTACGGTTCGTATCAATCATTTTTGTTGATTTTCTAAAAATCAGCTTTCAAAGTTCTATAAAAAAAATAATTATAATATAATAATATTTCTTATTCTTCGTATTTAAAGTAATTTGAATTGCGGCTGCGTCGGTCGCGATGCTTGTGGAAGTGAAAATGATTGTTGCGATTGTGATTATTGTGACTGTGTGTATGTGGATGTATAAAGTTTCAAATTAAGTGAATATATTTCTTTTTCGAGTTTTTTATTTGTTCAGTATATATTTCGATCTTCATTAATAAGTTATTTTGTTCCCTTTTTCCTTACAAATTCGTTAATAACGATTTTCCGGTTTCATTGATTAACTTTTCAAGTATTTGAATTTCAACTTGTAAATCACCCGATCTCCTCTTCCTTTCTTTTATTATTTCTTTATATAAGATATATTTCTCGTGTGCGCGAACACGTGATCACATTTTCGGCCACAAAATGGGCTATGGCGTCGGGATGCGTGTGATAAGAGTGGGATCGCGGTCCTAGGATCGACTACCGTGTCCCGTCGAAGTGAAGTCAAAAAAAAAAAATAATTCTTTTTGCGTAATTCGTGATTCATCTTTTAATTTCTGTTATATACAGACAGTACTTGAGGTGAAATTAGTAAATTGTCTCAGGAAGATTATATAATATATTTTTTTTTTTTGATTTTATTAAATTTAGTAATTAATCTTTAATATATTTTTACTTGCCAAAAATTAATTTTCATTTCTTTAAACTGGTTTAATTAATTTCGGGTTTTTGAATAACTAAGTTTTACTAATTTCCTCATAGATACTAACATAGTTAATATAAATAAAGTAGATAAAATTTATCTGATTTTGCATTTATTACTTCAAAATAATATTACGTTTAAAAGAAGAATTTTCCTTCAAAGAATATTGTTGAAGGACGGTAAAGATATAAATTCAGATTTTATAATTAATGTTTGAATCTGAAATTTTAGTCAAATTTAAGTCATCTAAAAATTAATTTTTTCTATCAACAAAAAATGCCATTACACAAACCGTGAAACATTATCATCAAATATAAGGGTTAATAAAGATATTACATCATAATATACCACATTTCTAAAATATATAATCCATTGGGATTTTTTACATTAATAGTTAATTAAAATAAAATAATGATGATGATAATAAAATAAAAATACATCGATTATTTAGAACACAGAATTTTTGAGTAATAAGAAATTTAAAACGCCACATAATGAACTTTATTGGTATGAAAATTTTCAGCTAGCTTTGCAACTTCAAGTGCAACATTCTTGTAATTTTATTTATTCATCGTAATATGGTAAATAATATAATATTTATTTTTTTGGTGGATCAAATTCTCATTAAAAAAAAAAAAAATTTAAACCCTAATAAAAATTTGTTTATAAAAAAATAAAAAATAAAAATGAGTCAAAAAAGTTAAATAACAATAATAATAATAAACGATCTTTAAGTTTGAAACTACAATTTCAAATAATCAAAAAAAAAGTGTTCAAAAATGTCAAAAATGTCAAAAATAAATGTTATTATACAGTAAAAAATGCCATCAAAAAAAGAACGTTTTATTTGCGATATTCTAAAAAGCCCGAAAAAAAAATATATAAAATTTTAAAAATAAATTTTAAATCAAACTCCATTTCCTTTGAAATATAATCTATGAATTATTGAAAGAATTAATTGTAATTATAAAATTACTTCACTATAATATAAATATTGATTACTTACTATAATTAGATTCATTACGATTATTCTTATCGAATTTGGCTTTTTTAAATAGAGAAAATTAAATATATTGACCATTATGTTATTACTGTAAATAAAACTTATCATATACCATCATCATCCTCAGTCAGATCATCGTCAAATTTTCTTTTGCCTTTAATAAATAAAGTTATTATCAAGAAATCGTAAAAGAATTACTATTAAAAGGTAATCTTAAAATTAGTCTATTTACCAAATATACTTCGACTTGTTAAATTCCTTGTAGATTTCACAGATATACTTGTTACTTCACTTATAGGTCCAATATCAAGAGAATTTTTAATTTTTAGTTGGATTTCTTTTTTCATTTAAAATGATTATATCAATAAATTCACGAATAGCCCCCGTTGTTGGTCTCTCATTTGGTTCGGAATGCCAACATTTTTGCATTAATTCAAATGTCGTTGCTTGCTTGCTCACACATCTACACATAATTTTTATTTTTTAGCATCTCAGATACAGGATGGAACGGTCGCGACTGGTTCAGGTGAGGTAAAGAAGTAACGCTTCCACCTGCCATGCGAATATCCTGAATTCAATGAAATCGAATTTGGGGAGATTGAGATACATATTGATCATAACTTGTATTAATAAATTTATGTGGTTTATACAAACATCAATATTGAGATCAATGCATTTGTAAATTGCTATAATTAATGTATTAACCATTTCACCAAGAATACACCTTATTTGGAAGAAACTTTGCCTGACCCGCATGATCAGGCGCGCTAGACTTTTTTTTTTTTTATGTAACGCGACTTAAATTTGTAACAAATAAATAATAATCGACGTTACAGTACAACTTTTTCTAGAAAACGAAAAGCTTTGCGGAGTAAACAATTACAGGAAAAATAAAAAAAAATTAACTAATACATTTTTTATAAAGCAACAAGTGTTCCAGTAGAACGAGTTTTAATGTCGGAAATGATCTGCTATCTATCAAAGTGTGAACTTAAAGCTAATACAATTTGCCTGTATATGCTTGAAATTCTGATGGAAAAAGATGAAAAAAAGTAATTAGGATTAATGCTCACAAAAAAAAAAATAATAAACTTTAAAACTTTATATGACATTTGTTTTATTTTCGGCATTAATATTACCCTTGAAAATTCGAGTCGAATTCGGGTCAAACAATGATCGGGTCGAGTCGAATTCGGGTTCTGTAATTATTAACGGGTTCGAGTTCGAATATGCCTTAAACACGACCCGACCCGACCCTTACGGAGCACTACCCAAACGTATTAATATAACGGATTTAATAATCAAACAATTTGGAGCGTAATTAATAGCTACTAATGAAATTCGAGAATTTTCAATGAATATTTTCGAAGACACCTTAAAATGAAATCAAAAAAATAATTGAAATAATTTTAAATGAGAAAAAATATGTGAAGTGATTTTATTTTAAAAGAAAAAAATGACAATCTAAATTGCGTGCCTTAAATAGAAAAAATATACGTAAAATCGGCAAGAGTTTTTCAGGGCTAATCTTACAACAAGGAAAGAATTATGCTCAAACTTCATGATAACGTTCGGTTAATTATCTTTTGTGGGCTTTATATTTAATTAAAAATTTTAATAATATTTCAGTTAATGAATAAAAAATAACAATTTTCTATGTTTCTTTTATTTAGTTTTAAAAATTTGTCACTCTACATAATTATAAATTTTAATAAATTTACGTAGATGTGATTTTTTTTTTTTTGTATATTTTTATTATTATTATTATCGGAAATAAAAAATTACGCGATTAAACAGAATGATCAATGAAATAAATTTTGTTGAATTATTATTCCCACTTGTTCATTAGCACCTGATTATGCTTGTCGGTGTATGAGATTGATTTCATGATGCTTACGTTAAGTTCTGATTAATTACTGTTACAACTGATGGATTGAAAAAGAAGTCGTTGGTAATATCTGTCCCAATGACACGTTGTAATATCTTTTGTCCATCTGGACGTATTAGAATCCATTTATGGATATCTAATACTAACCCTTCCGCTATAACAAGGTAAGCTCCTGTCATAACCCTTTGATTAAATTCCTATATTAAAATACATTAAATTCATTAATAATTTATTAAAAAAAAATTCCCATTAAATATTATACATACGCTCCATGATATGGCGGGGTAATTGTTCATAAAATTTATGAGGAACACAAGCACGGATACGTTCCGATAAATCATCGGTTAGTCTTACGGGTCATATTTTTAATCTTATAATAAAATTCGCTTGTAGTTATCACAAATCCAAATAAAACTTCAAAACGCGAAATTTTTTTTTTTTGTTTTAAAAAAATAATCATAAATATGATTGGTAAAAATTTAAAAACGACATAAAGTTATCTTTTTTTATAATCCATGCTAAATAGATCCAAATAAAGGTTGGAACCGGTTAATTAACCGGTTAACAAATAATTTAACCGGATATTTACCGGGTTAAAGAATTTTTGGCCGATTCCAACCAATATATGCTTTGTCCGCCCCATATTTAATCAATCCCAAGAATATTTGCGTCATATACAAATCAAATAAATAAGAATCCAAAATCTAAATGCATGACGAAGAAGCTCGATATAATTCAAAATAAAATTTACCATACAGCTACAAATATAATAACCCCCTAATAAAAACATAAATGTTTTAAATGACGAACGACCTAGTAGCTGCTGATTCGACATTAGCCAACCCCAAATCGCCAATAAGCCTAATGCAATTTGAAATGGCGTAACCGTAAAGATTATTATTCCCAAACTGATATAAAAAAATAAGGGTGAGTTAAAAACAATTATTATAAAGTAGAAAAGAAGTGAATCAACAATTTTTAACTTACATTGCATGAGGACTAGCTGCATGCACATCTACTGTCGACATTGCTCTAATGTAGCTACTTTGGCGACACCAAAGAGATTCAAATTTCGATATTGCGACATATATCTATTCAGGAAATTAAACGGCATGAATTTATTCGCTTTATTTTTTTTTTTACCATAAAAAAAAAAAATTCTACATACGAGTCTTTATGTCTCAAATATCTAACAATCCCATAAGAAACCTGTAGTTTTTAGCAAGGAGGGAAAGAAATAATCCAAGTAATTGATTATCAATCTTTTAAATGGCTTCCATCGTGATCTTTAATAAGTGAATTATCCTCACTAACGAGAAGATGATCATAAAAGGCTGATTAATAATAACAAATATATATAATTAAGATAATAAATTATTTATTGTCCAAACCTTCCAATATAGATCGTGCATCCAAATCTCCCATATAGTATATTTTGAATTTGTAAATTATGAAAAGTTTGCCGTTGATAGGAAGACCCAAGTGACCAAATAATATTGCTCATAATCTATTCGTAGATGTTTTGAGCTTTTATACGAGCGGGAGGAACCTATTTCAATAGTATCCTTGTCAAAAAGTATGTACGGCTGACTTTATCACTTCAAGGATATCTAATGAACCATTGGCTTTCAAAGGCACATCTTCGTCAGGAACAAAGCATGTCATTTCTGTGTTAATAGTAGGAATTATAGATGAAGTGCTTATTAATTCTGTCGCACTTCTCTTTTTTCCGTTATTGGACGATGACGATGCAGGTGACGAAGTGTTCCAAAAGCTATTATTAGCTTTGGAAACATCGGTCTATATAAAAGAAATTGAATGAGAAAATGAAAAAAAGCTGGCTAAACCTCTTCTTACTATAATCATATGCATATTTTACTTACTTTTTTGCTTATCAAGCGTCTTCACGGACTTCTTGCGACATTTTTTCATCGTCATTTAATTAAACTTAACGTTCTATAGAAGGAAAAGTGAGCATCCATTTTATCAACGTTTTCATAGTTATATAACCATGAAGTGAACAAAATCAAAATATATTATATATGGGCTTTTTTCTACAGATTCCGAGTGGAGACGAATAATACAAGGATCCGACATATTTAAAAAAACTTTTTTAAGATGTTTATATCAAATGCGTCGATTAAAAATCTCGTGTTTATTGTTTCACAAATCATATGATTCTAAGTTTATACAATGACAATTTTACTTATTAAATGATTTGTTATTATAAACCATTATCAAGTAAGCAACGACCTGTTGCGTGTAATATTGGATTTTTTTTTTTCGTTTGGAAATTTCAACTATAATATAGCACTAGATTCTACTTCTGATTTTCTTATACAAAATTTAATTAATTTTTAAAACAAATGGATCATACTTTATTACAATTATGTTAATTCGCAAATGTAAATAGATAAAAAAACCCACAACTTAGTAAAAAAAAATCCTTACCTAGATCTAGTTGTTATATTAATATCATTTCAGAGTTATTTTGCACCTACAATTTTGTAAGCTGGCATTTACCATAAAATTCCCATCAGAATACAGATTGCGTGTGAGTATTGAACAGGACATCGCAGGAATATCACTGAACGATAATGGATTTTACACAAAGATAATATAGAAATAAAATCTGGAAAATATAAAGTTTAATAAATAAAATAATAAATCTACAATCTACAATAAAAGAAACTCGAGTTTGCAGATCTCTACCTATTTTATATAACCACAAAATTAGTCGTCCTACCATATGTACTAAATAATTATTAAAATTCTTAAACATTTCTGTATTTCCAAATATTTTACAATATTTTTAACATTAACCAACCTTTCGAGTAAGAGATTTAATTTAATCAGCTGGAAGTGTCAAAATCAACACCGAAGCACATATCGAACGGTTAGAGGTACAAGTTAGATAACAATTTTTCATCATAAATATTTTTGCAATGCTACTAGCTAATTATTATATCATTTCTTCATTTTAATAACACTTACGAGAAGACAATTTTGGCGGTGATGATAAAACAATCATAGAGTACTGAAGTATAAGCTTTCAATATTTAATATTACGTATAGCTTAGTTAATTAGCGAAACTAAAAGACAGGATATATTAGAAGCACAATCCCGTAGGCAAGAAATATATGGTTGTTAATATGGACGGTACTTTTATTGCATGAAATGCGGATAATATTTTAAGCGAATGTCATTGGTATTTATATCGGAAATGTAAGGCATGAAGTTATGCATATTGATTAATTCTTTATGTCGATGCAATCAGGCCAGATTTAAATACGGGTTAATAAGGTCTGCTATATTATTTACACAATATTTTTTTAAACATAATAACTAATGGATTTTTGATGTTTAAAAGAAGATTTTCTTACTGTGTCTAACCAGGACTATAGAATTTGGACGCGAAATGTGAAAGTTTCACCTAAAATTACGTCATGCTTGGAAGATTTGCACAAATTCAACCATCTACATCCATTGTTGAGTGTCTGAAATTGAGATTCGAAGATCAGTTAACTGAAATTGGAATTCCAATTTCAGCCACAACATATAGGGAAAAGAAATCAACGATATATTCTTTTGATGAATTTCGCACAGTTATGGAGGTGCAAGATGCAAGGTTAAAATACGTTAATTTGTTAGTATTCCGGATTTATTATAAATAAATATAAATATATAATTATAAAAAAGATTCCCTCATTTTACAATTTTTTTTTTTTTATAAATAAATTTATTTTCTAATGATTCCTTTCATAGCCCACGCGTTGGTTTTCATCCTGACATTGCTTGGAACTGGACCAAATTCCAATCGACTATTACCTTTTTTAAATTTACCGATAATTTACGCAAAAGCCCAACATTAATTAACATCCCTTTATTAACAGCGCTTACATTGAGAGCAGCTTTTGCTCACAATGAGCCATCAACCTCTCCAATGGAGAGTTACTTTGATGATTTTTCATTTTAATAATCGTGGGGGCATCTATTTTAAGCATAACGTTAGCCCCAATAATCCTTAACAAATTTATCATGGTAAAGGTTAATGAAAGGTTTGAAAATTTCACACATAATCTGAATTCGAGAATTATAATTCCAATCATTTGGACGGCAATTTGGTCATTATTTCGAAGATATTCCCCGTTGGGCTCTTGGGGGACTGGTCCTACACAATATATATAATTCAGGAATGTCAGGTGATTTTATGCGGTTAACATCAATTGGCCATCAATTTCTTATAAACATTATGGACACAAATTATTTCGGACTTTTTCATCTTGAATCATAGGATTAATAGAGCAACACGTACCGTAATAGTAGTTGAGGAGACACCTTTGATCTCTGAAATTGAGCAACCTCAACCATCAAATAATCTCAAGGTGTATAAGGATGATTTAACCGTGAATTTTTATTTGCGTATTTTGATCTTTGTAGCAGTTCTATTTTTCTACTTTATAGGTGTCGAAAGATTAAAACACAGAGAAAAATGTTAATCGTATTCCTTATGAGAGAGTTGGTTGTATTATTCCCACTCACAACACGAGTGCTCAAGAAATGTTAAAAAAAACTGCGACCATCTCGACTGGTCTTCAAGCAAAGATTGTATTGTGGAGTGAGTCTGCATTAGCATTAAGAAACGATGATGAACTTGATGATTTGTTGGAAAAAGCTTATAGAATTACAACGGCACATAAATTTTTATTTGAGTTTGACATATACGATTCCAACTGGAGACAACGGTCACAAAAAAAAAACATGTTAAGATTTGTCGGGCCAAACAATACAACATTACTTGAATAGCAAAAGACTCATCCCGTTCCTTGGATAGAATCTTATTCTATTGAAAGTGGTCCGGGTAAGCTAAAAGTAGTAAATGCAGAAATAGAAACAAAAAAGAATTGCATAAATTGGATGTGAGCGGAGCCATTTGTTTAGATATGGATTTTCCAGAATTACTTGGCCAAGCAGCAGCTGCGGATTTTGTTTTGTCCCCGGCACAAACTTGGTCCGCGCAGGTTGGAATACAACATTTACAAATGTCGTCGGTACGAGCTATCGAAAACGGTTATTGGATATTGAGATGTGATGGTGAGGAGCCTCGGGGATCACCGGTAATAACTGCTTTTTTATATATATATATAACATTTTTACCAATTTTTGTTTCTTAAAAATAAAAAGTTTATTAAATTTAATCTTTTTAATGATTCTCGATTTATTTAGATCCTTATGATCATGTTTGACACTTTGAAATTTTGTCAAATAAACAAGTGAATATATTCGCCTGGGAAATGCCCTTTACCGAAGAAAAAATTGAGGCTTACTACTCTCAATATGGTGAATTTACAGTGTGGGGAGCCCTAATATTTTTAGGATTGGCAGAATTACTTTGGTACTTTTCTTGGAAAGTAGCCGAAGAAGATATGACATCTTTGTTGGATGTATCTAAGGAATTTTTTAGAAAGCGACAAGAATTGGCAGAAGAAAAATACGATGAAATTTTTGATCAAGAGGAATTAAATTTAAAGGCGAAACAAAGCTTAATTTAGTAATATTCATTTTTTTGGGTTTTTTTTTTGTGTATAAATTTTCATGTATTTATTTTTCAATAATTTTTCATTCGTTTAAAGATTTATTAAACTATGAGGCATAACCAATCTTTTTTTTTTTATAGTTTATCTTGATAAAAATATTTGTTGTTTATAGTATATAGTTTCGGATAATTTCTTTCATTATCTTTCATTATCACACAATAATTTATTGAAAAAAAAAACCTTTTACATCATTAACCATTGATACTTTTGGGAGAGCAGAGCTGCCTCTTTCCTTTCATCATCTTTTCATCTTGGAACCACTTTGTTGGTTTGGGTATTAACCTCAAGCTAATGATACAAATTTCTTATTTATACATTTTGATATCAAGTGGTTACTTTTAAAAAAAAAAAAAAATAATAAAATTTCTAACTTTATTAACAGTCACAAATATCTATTATTAATTCTCCACCCAATGAAGAAACTGCTTTTGCTCATAAGAATAAAAAAAAAATTTTTTTCGAATAATCTTTATTGATCTTTAACAAAAAAAAGTTTGGATGTTTAGATTTTATTAAACCTGTTCGTGGCGAAGGACTATACTAGAATTTGAATAAATTTGGAATCATGATATTTCTTTAGTAATAACTTGATAAAATCGCTAAATAGCTATAATTCTTAATACATTGCACATATTCATTAATCGCTATAAATTATTAGTAAATATATAAGGACTCGTTATCAAATATCATTTATAAAAGTTTAATAGTCTTCGTTAATAATGTATCTTAACGCATATATTGAAATTACTGTTCGGAGCTAGCCTCTAATAATATCGAGACGCAAGTCGAAATGTTATTAATGGATATTTTGAATTTTTGTGAAGTTTTACATAAACGATACAAGGAGTTAATATCCACCTATGAAAAAATAAAGCCAGTGCTACAAATTTAGTGATGATGCATTGCAAAGAAGAGGGAAAGTTCCGAAAAAATATAGAAGAAGCCTTTTATGAGTTTTGGTGATAAAACAAAAATTTCGGATCTATTTGTAATCTAAAGATAATATTTATCACTTAATGCGCCTTCACATTTTATACGTAATTTTTTTCTGAAATTATAATTAACAAAAATTTCTGAAGTCATGTAACATAAATAAAAATATTCAAATGCGAGCATATTTAATGTAATTACAAATCACGAAACACAAAAAAAAAAAAAATTATACTAAGCTGACTCAAAATTTTAAAGCTTTACGGAATTTTGTAAACTATACAGTAATTAATCCTTCGCGAGCCATATTGTGTAAACTTTGTTACCATGAACAATTTTAAATTCAATGATAATAGCCATGAGTTCATTACCCAGCCAAATCAACTCATGATGATACGCATACTAAATAAGAACATCAAAAGAGAATCAGCCGCGAATAAGGGGTTGTCGTAATCATATTTTCTAGATATAATTTATTATTATTATTTTTTTTTTTATTTCTCTCATTCGGTTTAAGTAGAGGGCGTATACGTTGTACACTAGGAAATTCATAAAGTAGATCGATATCATGCATTCAATCTGGCCTCACTAGCTTAATAACAATAAATGGTTAAGAATCTTGAAGAATGATAATGAATTCAATACTTTGTTTCTTTCCTAAGTGACGGTGATGATGATTATGGTGATGATTTATTCCATAAGACCTGAACGATCTTACCGTTATCCTATAAAAAAGCAAATTCATTTGAGAATCATTTCTTGGTAAGAATAATCAGACAAAAGTTAAACTAAGATGGCGGATGCAGGAAAATTCCAGTAGTAAACTTTAGTTAAGGCAAAGATTGATATCGAGTACCGGTAAAGTTATAAGTTTCATTTAAGAGTAAAGAAGTTGCATAGTCGATCCTCATTTCGGAGTCAACGGATCTTTATCGAGAAACTATAACTGGAAAATTCCATAAGGTCTACAAAAACCCGCAACCCCATCCGTCGTCTAAATTTTTCATCCCACTATACTTACTTTTTTTATTGTTTAGGAGTTCCCGAGCAAAACAACGAGTGTTGTGATGTGTCTTCTTTTTATCTATCAATAACTGTAGAAACAAAATGCTGGAGTGACCACTTTTTACAGAGAAAGAACTCGAGGTAGTTTCGTATGGAACTTTTCAATTTCTCGTTGATAAGAAATAAGGTAGACAGACATGATAAGAAAAAGAAAAAATTATTCACGAGAAGAACAAACTTTGATGCGAATATCGTTGGTGGGTCACTAATATACTGATCGACAATGTGATATGATTCCATTTTTAGCATAATAGCTTACGGGAATTAACCCGATATAGTATGTAGTTAACATAGATTAATAATATTAATAAATTAAATTTTCTCACATTTAATCATTAGGATATTTCTCATTGACAATTAGAAAAGGCAATGATTCGTAAAAAAATCAAAGATCGCCTCCGAAACTTCTCTTTAAATATTATCTAAGTAGCTTTTATTTTTAACAAATTTCATTGATAAAAAGCAGACAAATATTAAATGTTTAATGATTCACAAAAAGATGTCCGGACTTTATAACGGGTTCCGTTTCCTGATGAACATTTTAATCCCTTGGCACGATCCGCGGATATGTTTACTTTTTGATAATCAGAAAAAAAAAATTTCAATCTTTTTTATTTTTAAAAAAATGTATGTTCATAGGTGTCGTTTCGTTGAATATATGCCAGCAGCTATTAATGCTCTTGCATTTACACCAAGTACTACTAAACCATTGATCGCATGTGGCCGAGCTAATGGGGATATCGAAATATGGAACCCACTTAATTTGCACCTGGAAAAGGTACTTAGTTGCATTCTATCATGAAAATTACTATTCGTTTATTTTTTATTATAAACGATAGAGAATATTAGGTGAATTAAATACTTCTGTGGAAGCAATTACATGGGCACATAAAATAACTTTAACGGAAGCGGATAAGATAACTTATAATACACAAGCTAAACGGGATAAAACTTTAAAAGAGTTAACCAGTAAACACCAAGATTATTTTCTGCAAATGCTAATGGATTGATAGCGGAATGGGACACGATAAAATTAAGTTGTAAGGTAAAGATATATATATATATTTATATATAATGTTCGTTGAATTTTGAAAACTTTATGCATTCCCCATTTGGAATTCATTGTTTGTATTAATTTAATCCTAGAAATTCATTGGTTCACATGGGGGAGCAATTTGGTGTATGGCTGTTAATCACGCGAATACATTAATTGTGATGATGGAGGTATACGAATATTTAAGATTATCGATGATGGACTATCTTTAATCCATAATTATGACAGAGCAAGCAAAAGTAATGTCTTTAACTTGGGATATAAAAGACAAACATATCGTATTTAGAGCTTCAGATAGTAAGATAATAAAATGGAATGTTGAACAAGGTATTAATAATAAGGGAAAGGGACTAACAATAAATGTGGCAATTTGTATTAACTTTTTTTTTTTTAAAAAAAAAAAAAAAGGACGAGTAATACATAGGATGACTGTAGAAAAAAAAATCACAGGAAGAAACTATTGTATGGGCAATTCAAGTGCTTAAGTAATGATTTAATTTTAAATAATTAACAAATTATTGTATATACAAAATAGAATTTTTTTTTTTTTGTTTTAGAGATGACACTATAGTAAATGGCGACTCACTCGGTCACGTATGTTTTTGGGAAGGAACATTTGGAAATATGAAACAAGATCTTGGAGCTCATGACGCCGATGTTTTATGTCTGTCTTCGAATCTCGTAATTATTTTTAATGGCAATATCTATTTTATTTTATATTTAGTATTTTAAGGAAATTTTTTTTTTTAGAATGGTACAGCGATTTATTCTTCTGGGATAGATCGAAAATGGTTTGTATATCGGATTGTGTCTCAACCAAAATCATATAGTAAAGATAATTCAGTACCAAATGAAAGACATTGGGTAAAGTGGGGTATAGCCGTTATCATGTGCATTGATCTTGGTCAAGCAGTGATTCAGGTTATATTTTTTTTGAATTTATTTTATATGCATATCCATTAAAACAATGCAGTATATTGCAACTTCATACAAATTAGCATCATCATAAGTACGTTTTTTGCAATTATATTACAAAGATGTATATACTTGAATAGTGCTCTGAGCAATACCTTAATTAATATCTTTTTATTTTGCTTTAGTTATAGTCAAAGATAGACGCTACATCATATATAATTGCAAAAATAAATTCACAGCAAATGGTCTCATTTATGTTAGTGATAGGTAGAATGCCTTGTGCTTTCTTAAAAAATCCTCAATTATACTATTCTTAATCTCTACTAGAGTTACTAGAGTTGCTGAACTTTCAATCTCAATATATGGTAATTAATTATAGCTATCAGCCTTCAAATCGAAAAGAACTTTCATCTTAAAAAAAGTATACAAAGAGAAAGATTGTTACATTATAAAAACAGTCATGCATAAATTAACTGATCAGATATTTAGTAGAATTGACATATGAATATCCTAAATATCTTGATAATACTTACACATATTCACAACTATTTTTAGATCCACCTTAGAGTTAAGAGTTCAGATAATGCTCAATAAATCCTTATTAGCAGAAAACTGAATAACTTTACATTTTGACAAAATCTCAATCATATCACTTTCTACTGTTATACTCTAGAAGTTTGAACTTACCTGATTTAATTTTTTATGCATTTTACCTGTTGAAAATTTTCTCTTCAAGCCAGTACTGCCTATTATATAGCCTATTACAATATGCTCATTTTCTATCCCATCTGAAAATGTGAAATATTCACAAAGCTTCTTCTTAAAACCTTCTAATAACATCATTTCTCAACTCACTATTCATTAAAAATTCGCACCCTTATATCTATATATTATGATGTATTGAACTTTTTTCATTTTAACAGAATACTGTATGATTATATATATATGCTCGTTGGCTAGCTAGGAGGTAAAAGATTTGTTAATCTTTGAAAGTGGAAAAGGTTTCATACTACTAAGTTTGGCTTTGATATTAAACTTTATTTTTGTGTTAATGAGCTCAAGTTTCTTATTTTTTTCTTCTAAAAAAATGTCAACCTTTCATAGTTTAAGGTCTTTTGTCTTAACATTATTATCAATTTTTTCCTTGATAACGTCTTTGAAAAAACTAACTAGCTTCATTGAATCTATTTTAACTGTAAAAGCATTTTTATAAGGTATATATATAAATATAAAAAATAACATATAAATAAATTAATAAAGTAAATAAATTAAATTTATTATCTGAACATAATGTTACCTAACTGTCAGGTAAGTAGACTGAAATACTTAATTGATTGAGCAACAGCTGAGTTTAGTTCAAACTTAAATTTATTTAGGAGAGTCTTTACTTAGATTCTTAAATCAAAGGTTAAGAAAGGATGTTATGTATCCTTCCTCAAAATCTCATCATGGTATTCTCTCACAATTCAAGTTTTTAAGTCAGAAAATATGAAGATTTCACTGACTTAATCTTCAAAAACTTCTTAAAATACTTCAGAATTAATCAAAAATACTACACTAGTACAATTATTAAATAAAATTCTAATAAAGGGAATTAGTCCTTTATTCTATTAGAATTTATAATTTTAAAGGTTTTATTTGTACAAGAATGCTTTTCAACAAATAAAATAAACACAGTTAAGGATATGTTTTAACAACAAAAGTCATAACTTCAAAAATTTATTTATTTTAAAATTATTTTATTGAAAGTAAATAAAGAATGACTTTTCAAGAATTGCAAGTTTATACTCTTAAACTTTAATCTCAAAAAGTTACTTTAAATTGGTGGCTATTTATAATAAATTCCTTAAACATCCGTAAATAGTTGACTAAAATACCTTGGGTATAATACAATTTTCTTAAACTTTAGGATACAATACTATAGAGAGTACTTTGATCAGGTGAGAGGATACAAGAATATGATAAATTTTTACGCATTAAATTTGTCAATAAAATAATTTTTTGTCCAGTTCAAAAAATTTTTTTTATTTAAACTTTGTTTTAGTTTAAATTGTTCTAGTTTAAATTTTATCTATTAAATTTGAATTGTCTAAAGTAGTCAAACCTGATAGTTTCTCTTAACTAATTTTAAAAATTTAAAACTAAAGTTATTTACTAATAACAAATAAGCCAACAAAAAAAAATATCAAATTAACATTACTGATGAATTTTAGTAGAACCAGATGCTATTTTTGAAGAAGATATGATTGGAGAATTTTAGTCATAAGTTTCTAAGTTTGAAATCAAAATTAGATCAGGATGTAATGTGAATAAATTAATTTCACATTATTTTTTTAAACAAGTTCCTTTTTCTTTTCAAAAAAAATGGTAATATATCGTAATAAAGGTTCTCATAATAAATTTCATATTACTTTATAAAAAAAAAGGTAATGGTATGCAAGAGAAAAGTTGCTTATTATCTATTATGTGAATAATGTAAAAGTAATAGGTTAGCGGTCAAAAAATTTGAAGTTGAGCCTAAACAAATACGATATTAAAAAAACCAAAAAAATCAATTAGAAAATGTAGCTCCTTATATTCAAAAACTGCATAAAAGAAGGAAAGCACATCTTCTAGAACTTGAAAAAAATTTATCTTTATAGATAATAGATATGCGTCAAGCAGAAAAAGTAGTTACACAAAATATGATTATTAAAAAGGCTAAATCTATTACTAAAGATTATTTTAATCTTTATCCAAATATCAACAACTTTAAATTTTTAACAACATGGTTGAAAGGTGTTATGAAAAGATTTAATTTACAATATATCGATGAACTCATATTATGCAACATCTTCCAGATAATCTTTTATAAAAACAATAAAATTTTTTTAGTTTTATTTAATATCAAAAAATTCAATATGATTATCTTTTAAAATATATTGATAATATAAATGAGATACCAGTTACTTTTGATTTACCTTCAAATACAATATTGGATCAATGCAATATATCAACAGTAACTATTCATACAACTGGTCATGAAAAAACTCATTTTACTGTTATTTTATCATATTTGGCTAATGGTATTAAACTTCCAGTTACTTGTATTTTTAAATTAAAAAATATTTCAAGAGAGCAATTCCTCAAGGTATTAATATTTGTGTAAATGAAAAGGAATAGATGAATGAAAATAAAATGTTATGATAGATTGAAAATATATAGAATCAATGTAATTCATTAGGTAATTCTTAATCTCTTCTAGTTTAGATTCTTTTAAAAGGCGTTTAGTTAATTCTGTCAAGAATAGATTTGTTGAAAAACAAATAAATATAGCAATAATTTCAGATGGTCTTACTAGTAAACTTTAACCATTAGATATTTTTATTAATAAAAGTTTTAAATTTAAATTGAGATAACATTATTAAGATTGAATGGCTTCAGAAATTCATCAATTAACACCAGCAGGACATATTAAAAAATATCATATTCTATTATTGCTAAATGGGTTATAGATTCATAAAATGATGTTGATACTATTTTAATTTACAAATCATTTAAATGTTGTAAAGTATTGGTAGTTAGAGATGGAAGTGAAAATCATTTATTATTTAATTATGATTCTTTATCTAAAAAAAAGAATAACAAAAAGAATAAAGAAAATAATATTTACCATAAAAATGAAATAGAAATTGATGAATCTAATAATGAATTTAAAATAATTTGTCATTAGATGACTTAGAATTTAATGAATATGATGAAGAAGAATTGCCAAATTATAAAAATGTTTAGAATTAAATTTTTTTTTTGAATTTTTTTTGTATTGAATTTTTTTTATATATTATATATATATCAAATAAATCAAATTTTATCTTAAAAATAAAAATATTTTGATTTAAGTATTATATCTCTGGATACAATACATTTTTTATAAAAAAATAATTTATTTATTGGTGTTTTGTATTCTGAATACAATACATTTTTCACTTTTAAAAAATGCAGGAAGGATATAATACTTAAGGGGTACTTTAGTTAACTAATGTTTATATTATGTTGAAGTAATGACTACCTAATTATCTTGTAATAACCCTATAATTAATGACTATATTATTACATAAAAATGTTCAATTATTACTCTATTATTACTACACTTTCTCTTTCTCTTAGTATTCCTTTTTGGTATTTCTACTTTAAACTTATATCATATGTTATCATAGCTAATAATTCTATCTTCTTTCATTGATTATTTTATTTAGAGTTTTGTGTAACATTTAGGTTGATCATTATTCTACTAATTTCAATGATCTTCTATGTTATATCAACTTCTTGTAGATCATTCTTGTTGTGTTACATAGTCCTTTTATTCTTGCAGATCTCTTATGTTATAATAGTTTTAAGTAATTCCTTTCGATAAACAACAACATTATTTCTTTTATAATTATCAATATATATTCCTTTTGCATATTGACTAAAAATAAATTCCAATTTTTTTAATCATTGAATTGCTGTGGATTTGTTGTAAAATATAAAGATTTTTAATAAATATATATTAAAAAAATAATTTATAAAATATAAATATAATAAAATAAATACCTGATTTTGATTAAAAATTAAGAATTATATTTACAAAAATTTTTTAAAAAATTTATTAATACATTGAATTCTAAAAAATTAGAAAATAGAAGAAAATAGCTATTGAATTTTGTTATCTTCTTGCTGAATTTGATAATAATTTATTAATAATTTAAAACTTAAAATTAAACTCTTTTTAAAAACATTTGGAACTTTAAGAGAAGATATTAAAACTTAATCATTAATAGATTTTAATATACACTCCCTGGCCAAAAGTTTAGGACCACCTCGAAATTTGCGAAATAATCAACATTTAACCCTAGTTAATACATAATTAACTAAAATAAAATTAGAATTTTGTGTAATATGATAATCAATAAATGATA
>CAJVPP010000802.1:0-26071 GCA_910592005.1 Funneliformis mosseae
TTTAATTTATTTAATTTATTTTTTTTTATTTTTTATTTCGTTCATCTTATTCAACTTTTAATTTAGATTTTTTTTTTGTAGTTTTCATATATAGATTTTTTTTTATTCATCCCCTTTCCCCCTTCTCCCCGTTTATTTTTTTTTATTATTTTTAATTTCGTCTTTATTTGGGATTGGGATTGGGATTGGGATTTGGGATTTAGGATTGGGATTGGGATTGGGATTGGGATTTGGGATTTAGGATTGGGATTGGGATTGGGATTGGGATTTGGGATTTTTTTCGATTCTAACTCCCATAGGTTATAACTCAATGGGCATTGGGTGTTGTCCCAAATCCCATAGGTATGGGTAACAAGTATAGTGGGTTAGGTTTATTTGTCATGCTATTATATGTTACAAATAAGTATACCAGTCAATCGGAGCCTGGGGCCTAAATTTGTGTATCTATTATATAGTCTTCTGGACTAATAACTTATCAACTAAGTATTTTTTATCCTCGTGTGTACTTCCTAGTGTCTAACATTTTGTTATAATTGGGATCAATCCTTAACCAATGATCAATTTATGCGAAAATTGATTTTCCTTATAACCCGTTTCTGTTCTTTAGATTGTGCAACTTGTATTACTAATTCCTAAAAACAGAGAGATGTCCGCTATCTATCAAGAGATAAAACGCCTCACTCAAAAGCTACCTAAAGAGAATTTTATTAAAATACTTTCTCACATTAGCATTGATATTATTCTAACAAATCAAATAAATGATGCCCTGACTCTCTTTGATATGGATGAAGAGAAATGTAATTATTTGGTATTTTTCTTAGAATCTTTGAGAGCTGATATGTTTCACACAAAAGTGTCTTTGTCATATTTGTCAATACTCACTAATCTTGTGCTTTTTTTCTTTCCTGCTTCTTATCATCAAACTTGCCAATGCGCGTCTGAGTTTTATAACCATGATGTCATACTTAATATCTTTCACTGATTTTTTATTATTTCGTTTCTTGTGTCTCATATTCATTTAAATCTATTATACAGAGTCTCTTAACAAACGTAAAAAAATAGATGATAGATTGAATATGTTTTGGCAAGTTTTAAAGGATGCATCTTATGGTAAATTTTTTGTACTTTTTGAAAATACTTGATTTTTAGGAAAGGAAAATGAACCATCTACTGTGTTCATTCGTAAATGTTATCTTGATCTGCAAGTTGTTGTCTTTAAAAGAAATAAAATTTGAATAACTGAGAATCTGAGTATCAGAAAAACCTATTTCAAATACTATTTACTTATTTGCTCATATTACAAAATCAGATTATTGTATATGATAACGCAAATGAGGTTAAACTGATTGTCTTTTATGAGAAAAATGTCACTAAAAGCAACAGTGATAATATAGAACCATACCTAAGAGACCCATATATTTAGTATATTGTAGATAGTAAGGAACTAATAATGTTAATGCTAAAACAATTCTAATCTGCATCCAAAAAGAGTCACTATAAATACTTTGATAAATATAGTGAAAGTACATCATGGTTTATGTCAATATAGAAGTGAAAAAAGATCAATATATGCAGGAAACTTTATACAAATATAAAAATAAAATAGGCTATATATTTGTTTAATAGGTGAAGATGAATCCCTTAATTTATTTTGGAAAATGCTAATAACATAATTTACCAAAATAGGCTTAAAGAAGCAATTTTATGTATTAAAGAGATCATTTTTGATTATGTTAGTGAAAGTGTAGTAGGAATAGATAAAATTAGTTACAAGATAGCTTATATCCATATGAACCTTTTGATTGATTATGACGATAATAATGATGATGAAGATAATGATAATGGGAATGATGATGATCATGAAGTTGATAATATCATGGTGATAGAAAAAACACTTAAAAAACTTTTTCATATAAATTTTAGCTTGATCAAGATAGTAAAGAATCCTATATACAGGTAACTGTAAGATTTGCATCAACTTATTTGAAGTAAAGGGTGACTGATCAATATGAAGTACGTATAAGAAAAAAACTTATTGCACAAATTAGAACAGGTATAGATAGTTTACTTTTGAATAGCTTATTTGAGTATATTACTTACAGAATTTTACATAAAGGAGGATATTTTGATGTTAGAGCTTTAGATTCCTATATTAACCCTAATTATAAAGATTCAAGTGCAGTTGTCAATTTACCTCTACAGAACAATATACTAAAGTTCAACAAAAACAGTATTTATTTGATCAAGCCATAAAAGTATTATCAACCAAAAAAAAAAAATTCTATCAGTTGATTCAATTATTGCTTTAAATCAAATTTTTCAGATAACTATTACAAAACATTATTCTATTAATTTGGTTAATTTAAAACTTATTTGCAATAAATTAGGTGGCACACCAGGCAAGGATTTTATTTACTATTATTTTGTTATACCAGCAGTTCTGTATGATAATTTTAAATTGCAAACAGTTAATATCAAGAATACATCAGTTTGGATTGATAATCACGTATTCTAATATGTTTTAAAAATTGAGTTATGAAGAAAACGTATTTCAAGAATTTGAAGATTTATTATATATAGTAGTAAAGATTTGAAATTATTAGACAAATAGATAGAAAAACTCCAGTATTACATTTTATATAATTATCATCTTTTTTTATTTATAAAAATTAAGTGTGATTTTATCTATTATTTTATTTGCAAAATTAAAATTCGCTTTATATAAAGTATATCATTTATATTAGCTTTTTTTAACTTATAGTCAAGAGTTAGTGAAGAATAAAGTAGAACATACAATTCATAGTTATGGAATTATTCACATTTAATATCATGATTTTTAATAAATTGTCTTTCCATTTTTAAGCTTATATAATACAAAATAAACAAATATAGCTTTATAAATTACTATAAACAGCTGATTAAAGTTTCCATTATAGCAGATATGAAATGACACAAATAACATTAGTGACATATCATATGTCATTAGTTTAAAATGAAATATATTTCTGCATTCAGACAAATGATATATATCTGATAATAAGTGAAGAATTCAAATGATAACAAATAATAATTGTTGGCTTTAGTCAAATAAAAGCTTATAATGGAAAGATTGAATTTCTAATTTTAACAAGATACATATGATAAAATCAGAAGTAACAAAAATAAGTATGGTATAGCCTACATACAGTGTTATTATAGAATATTGATGGAATATTGATGAGACATAAATGGGACAGATAACATATTAGAAACATAGTGTGAAACAGGTTGTGACATATAGCTAGAACAACAAATCTCTGAGACATCAAAAATGGACTTCACTACCTATATATATACATCATCATTAGTAAATTATATTACATATATAGAGCAAAAAATGTGTTTGATAAATATATAGATATAGAATAAACTGTTAAAACTACTATACATAGCTATACATTTATCAGATTTGATAAAATTAGAATTTCAGTTAATACTTTTAATCTACAATGGATGATAATATAGCTATAAATAAAGTGATTTCAGCTGCATGATCAGGTGTAAAATCTTAGGCATTTTTAGGATCTTCTGGAATATTAATTAGAGGTTTTATTGAAGGATTAATAAGTTATTACATTTTAAAAGATGAAATTGCAGTTTTAATGCAAAATTTAATGATTATAATAAAAAGATAGATAATGCTAACTGGTAGAACAATGTAAATATAGGTTGCAATATATTAAATGCTGACGTGAATGCTATTGAAAGAGGATTTATTTGGTATAATCATACTAGGATAGTTAAATTGAAAAAGGAATTACAAAATAGACATAATTATAGAATCAATATGAAAGAAAATAGCAAAGAATTTCATTTAGCTATGGCAGATCTAAAGAAATTAGAAAAGAAGTTACAAAATAGATATAATTATAGAATTAATATAGAAGAAAATAGCAAAATTTTTCATTTCGCTATGACAGATCTAAAGAATAATCTAGAAAAATTTAAAGAAATAGTTGATTTTCTTGAAGAAGAAAATAAGAGATTAAAAGATATTTCTAAAAAAAAAGAGCGAATATTATCAACTATTAACCTTTCAGTAAATGAGATAATAATCATTAAATTGATCTTAATGATTTATCAGATTATAAACAAACTCATTCAATTCTCTATTAGATTAATAAATAGAATAAATCGAATTTTTTTAAAGAAAAAAAGCTGACATTATCAACCATTAATCTTTCAGTAAATGAGATAATGATCATTAAATTGATATTATGATTTATCAGATCATAAATATATTTATTCAATTTTTCATTAGATCAATAAATATAATGAATCGAATTTTCTTGAGGAAAAAGAGCCAATATTATCAACTATTAATCTTTTAGTAAATGAGGTAATAGATCATTAAATTAATTTTATGATTTATCAGATTATAAATAAACTCATTCAATTCTCTATTAGATCAATGATAAATAGAATGAATGAAATAGATATAGATAACGAAACAGTTATGTATTATCATCTGCTAGCCTCTTTTTTTCAATATATTCATATTACTAATTAATATTTGAATTTTTTAACTCGTGTACACATTATTTAATAAATTGAAGATTATTGATAAATATAAGCAAAGTAAAAATTTGAACAATAAAATCATTTTAATTTGAAAAACAGTTATTGAAATCGGTGAAATTTTATCAAAATCAATTTTGTGTGATATCTATTACATACATTATTTTATCTTACAAGAAAGAACATAATATATAATTATTTTCACTACAAATATACTGGTTTATACCAATGCTAATAACATAAAAAATGAATTTTATGCATTCTTTTATTATTTCAAATCAAATCTAATAGGTCTAATAACATTATCTATAATACGTGACCAGATCGTATTAGTTTGTTAAAGAATCTAAATTTATTCTTGCGTATCTCCTCATCTGTAGATTTTCACATGATACTATATTATGCAGGTTATATAATAATTCTGCATACAATTACACAAACATCGCCCAATTTTAATATTCTTATCTAATATATTTATAACAAAAAGCAATGTGCATACAATTATGCAATAGTTACATATTAGTATTTAAAAATGCAATTTCTTTAATTTTTACCTTAAAGATTTTAAACCTTTTAAAATATGGGAAAAAATAAAACCACAGCTTTAGAACATATAAATTTCAATAATTATAAAGATGACTTTTATGAATCAAATGATAGAATGTTTTATATTACTTTGTAAACATATCATTAATTATTTTAAAAAGTTTACAATTAATTACATAAATGAAAAAAAATCTGACCAAAATTAATAAAAAATAGGATATTAACTTAGTTTTAACTAAAGCTTTTGTGGAAGCTAATATTACACTTGAAAAAATAAACAAGTTGCTAAGTTTGCCACAATCACAGCTTGAATTCATTGTGATATACTATTGACTAAGTTTTTGATAGTATACTTCAGAATTTCTTGCTATGCCTTTTTAACATATTGGTTAAGATCAGCAAGATTAGATAGAGGTTTTTTATAAGCTCAGATATTTTCTTAACTTCAGTCCAAAGATTCTCAATTGGATTGAAATCAGAACTTTGAGCTAGTCAAGATAATATATAAAGATTGTTTTTCACTTGAAAAACATTACAGTTAATTCTTTAGTTTTTACCTTTTTTTTTAGATTTTCAAAGAAGAAAAAAATACAAATCGTTATACTTTTATTTTTATAATATAAATAAACACTTAAGTATCATGTAAATGTGATTTTTTATTGCAGTCATATAATTTTACTAGCATTAATTCACGTTTTATGGAGAGTGTGTAGATACATTTGTTCATCTTCTGTATTATAAGAAAAATATAAAGATATAGTTGACTATTATTTAAAAAATATTTTAATGATCTCAAATATATAAATATTATAATTATATATTACATACTTTTGAACCAATCAAATTTAAAGGAGTCTAGAATAAAAATTTATACTCTTTAGGTCTAAATAAGAACTTATACTAGGAATATAGGATAAGAATTTTTATATTATTAATCTATACATAAATATATAATAACATCACAGATCAGAATCATTTATCATTAAATTTAATATAGATTCTATTTAATTTTAAACTGGATTTTTCAAATCAGAAAAATATAACCAATTAAATTATAGTTACAATTAAGCATATTTTTAATTAATCAGATTGACTGTTTCGTTATCTCATTACCTAAATATGAATAGCAAGTAAAGAATGTATAAGGTATTATTCCTATAAACATTTCTTAGAGATAAATCTAAAGAAGAGAAAGAAACTTCAAATGAAGAAGATGATGATATTGTGTTAAATATTGTTTAATATAATAATTAATTACATAATATTAAAATCATAACTATATTATATAGCAAAATATAAGTATTGATGATAAAATATTTTTTCTTTTTTATAATCTTATTTAATTCAAAAAACTTTTGCAAATGCTTTCATATCAATTTTAACAATTAGCTAATCTTATACACTCCTATCTTGTATTTTTATCACAAGAAATAAATCTCAAACTTATGTTGAATTTTAATTAACTATATTTCTTTGTTAACTTAGATCTACTAAAAGTTTATTTGAATATTATTTAAGATTTAAAATAGAAGAGAAAACAATAATTTTTTATACTAAATAAGTTATTCAAATAATTATGACATAAAAAAATTTGTTAAATAATAAAAGTATTTAAAATTCACAAAAACTTAGAAAAACTTAAAAATAGGATTCTTGAATATATATTTAATATTTTTGTTATATACTTAACTTAAATATTTTTAACATTTATTATACTATTATACTAATTTTCTTTTTTGATAATAGTAGCTTAACTTTTAAAGTATATTCAATTTATATTATTAAAAATATTTTGGTATACAGTTATTAGTCTTATAAAATTGATTTGTTATATATAATATAAGAATAGAATAGGTATGATGTATAATATATAAATAATAAATGTAATATATATATATATAATTAATATAATTTTTTATTTATAATACATTATATATAAGAATAAAATTTATGTGATATATGCCTTTATATAAAATATATTTGGTTAAATTTTATGAATTTTATAACTAACATTCTCTGTTTTATATTTTAAAGTATTTTAAAATGAAAGAAAAATCAATAATAATAAAACATAAAACTTATATGCAAATAAAGCTAAGTTATACTATAGAAGTATATGATGATTCTTCTGTAGAAAAAAAATACAAAAAGACTATTATATGCTTTATATAAAGACAAAATAAGTAATAAACCAAATATTCAAGAAAAAACTCAAAGTAATTAAAAGATACTATTATTTGATAAACTATTAAAAGATTCAAAATAGAAAAAATTAGTGTTTGTCAAGTTTATTGTCATTATTATGATACTGAAAAACTAATTACTTTATATTAAAATAATGATAACTATTGACTATAGTAGTATTTTGAAACAAATATATATAAAGATAATATAATATATAAAAAATCAAATTTCTCTAAAAGACTTCATATTACTTTCTTAAATTTTAAAAATAAGCAAAAGAAATTTTAGATACAGAAATACATTCAGAATTATTAAAAATAAATAATTATTAAATAATCTTAAAAAAATAAAAAATAAAACTTTTAATTAAATTCTTTATTATTAGTATGCAATAGTCATTATTCTAAATCATTTGCAGTATTTATATGATATAAAACATTAATAAGTAACTACAAAATTTTATGTGATAATGATCTATTTGATAAAAATATTAAAACATATAGATATATTAAAAGTAACAAATATAAAGGATACATAATATCTACATATTGTTTTGAATATAGTAATCTAGTACAATTAAATACTATACCAAAAAGAAATTGATATTATCAAGAGTTAATTTCTTTTGAAAGAAGATTAACCTATACCTACATGTTTTATTTTTCAGTTAGAAATAACTAAACACAATTTGATATCAAAAGTTATATAAAATGGTAATTTCTTCATTAAAAAATCAACCTAATAATACAAAATTAATAGAATTATAGCAATTATTTAAATATATAACGAAAGAAATGTCAGATCATTTCTATTATATAACTATTAATAGATATCTTGTACTTAAATATATTATTGAAGCAGTTAAAACTAATGGACTTAAAAATTGGATTAGATAATGTATAATCTTTTTAGTTAATAAGATAATAGAAAAATTGACCTATATTAATTGAAATAGTACAAGCTATTATAAAAGTTATTAACAAAATACAATATAAAATAACTACTATAAAAAGAATTAGAGAATATTACAAAAGTTTTATTGATTTTTTAATTGTACTTATATCTATTAGCATTTAAACAATATGTTAATTTATAGTAAATTTAGTTAAAATAACAATTTGATTTTTATAGCATAAAAAAAATAAATCAAACATTTATTATAATATTTATGAAATAAATACATCAAGTTTTTCAGATATTATTACAATATAGTATAAAGCATATAATTATGATAGTCCTTCTATATATATAAAAGATCAAATAAAAGTTGCAAAATTAATTGAAGTTTGTAAATATTAGCAAAGATAGATTAGATATATATCTTTTGATAACACTATAATTCTAATAATGATGATAATAAAGGAATTTCATAATAAAATTAGTAATTTTAAAAAAATCATATACAGTTAACTCTTGTTATAATAAACTCTATATCCTAGACCTCAATTTCGCTATAAGGCTATAGTGAAGATTTTAAGAGATTTGATTGGCTAATTCGCTATAATAAGAGTATTTTTATTATATTTATTCAAAAAATTTGTTATATTAAAAGTACGCTATATCAAGAGTTGACTGTATATACTGTTTATACTCTTTTAGCTTATATTTTCAGAATACCATCAGTTGTAATTACTGTAAATTCATAAGATAAACTAAAAAAGTAAAAATTAATACATATGATAATTATATAATTATAAAAGAATTAAATCATGCAGGTGCTATGATAATTAGCTTATATTTTAATAATACTAATTATGATTAAAATTGGTTAGGTAAAGTTTACAGTAAAAATTTAGCTTTTATTCAAAAACTTGAACTTAAATAGGCAAATAAATTAAAAGGATTTAAAAATAAAATAAAATTAAATTAAATTTTATTTTATTAGGATACTTTTATATTTAATAAAATGAATTTTTCTATAACTTTATATTTAACAAATAATTCATTATCATTTATTTGCAGAACTGATATTTATCATTATATAAAAAAAGGCAAGATATTATAAATACTATATATACTCAGTTTAATTTTATTTTTTATAAAAAATATTAAAAATAACAATAAAATTTAGAATATTAAAAATACATATAACATTAAATATTCTTAGACTTCATTTATTTCGTAGAATTAGAATTATCATCAGTATTTGAAAGATCTTTAGGATTACGTAGATCCTCCATATTTTCAGAATTCTAGATTAAGAGATCATCATACTGCGTCATCCACGTGACTTCATTATGACTAGTTAATTGTTCCGTTGATAACATGTAAATTTTCTTCTATTATAAATTAAAATTACACACAATTTATATGTGAATCTAGTTTATTTTATTTTATTGTATATTTGGATTTTGTATTAGAAGAATATTACAAAGTTTCTTACTGATTAGAAAAAATGATAAAATTAGTGATTTTTAATATATAACATATTTTTATTTTGTTGAAAAATCTTATAAACTTGAGCAGCCTATTAAAAAAGTAGAAAATTATATAAGCAAGAAAAAAATTATTAACTCTAATGATAGTAAATAATTTTAAAAGAGTTTATTTTCATTAATGAATTATAGTCTTTATTGTATTGTATATTGATTTACTAATAAATTTTATAATATATTACTTTGATGTTAATTCAATTTATCTACAGTAACAAGCAAAAGAAACATAACCACTATTTTTTTTAGATTTAAATGCTTATAAATTATTAATTATAAATGCTAAAATAGTAATTTTATATTTATTTTAATCTTTTAAACCTAAAGAATATATTTATTTAAAAAAAAATTAAATTAATAATATCAGTTTTGTAAAAATTAACAATTTATGTTAGAATTTCTTACTTACGAAAATTTTAAGCATTAAACAAAAATATAACTAGAGCAGCTATAATATAAATTTTCATATATAATATGCATATATATTCAAAGTTTCAATATATAAAATTTTGAAACTTTAAATATATATGCATATTATATATAAAAATTTATATTATAGCTGCTTTAGTTATATTTTTGTTCAATGCTTAAAATTTATTAAAATTTAACAAGCAAAAGAAATGCAACTATGTAATACAAATTATTATCGATCAATTTTATATATAATAGGTTATGCAATTTCTTTTTAAAACAAAATGTCTAAAATGTCCAAAATGTCACACTTTTTAACTTTAACTTTTATTTACATTATGGTTCGTCTTACTAAAGAGCAAAGAATTCGTATTTGCACTTTGTTAAATAAAGCAGTTTATACTTAATCCGAAGTTGTATTACAATATAAAATTAGTAGTAGTATTATATTACGCCTTTATAATAAATATAAAAAACAAAAAGTACAAAAGACTTACCAAAGTCTGACTGTTCTCCTATTCTAATAAATCGAGAAGAGCATTGAGCTGTCTGTTATATTATTAGTAGAGAGTGTTCAACTGCAGTTCAAGTTCAAAAAAAAATGAAACAGGATTATAAACTTAAGGTTTCTCCTATAACAATATGATGAGTATTTAAAAATAATGGTTTAAAATCAGCAGTTAAAGCAAAAAAACTATTGTTATTACTTTGACATAAAAAAGCATATTTAGAATTTACAAAAAAATATAAAACTTAGAATTTTGATGATTGGTATAAAATAGTATAGTCAGATGAAAATAAGTTTAATTTATTTGGTTCAGATGGAAGGGAATATTGTTGGAAAAAAGAAGGGAAACCCTTGAAAGATCAACATGTAAAAGAAACAGTAAAGTTTAGAGGTGGAGGAATTTTTGTATGGGGATGTTTTACAGCTTGCGAAATTGGTTATTTATGTAAAATTGATGGTGGAATGGATGCTGCTCTTTATTGTCAAATATTAGAAGAGGATTTATTACAAACTCTTGAATATTATAATTATGATGTCAATGATATTATCTTTCAACATGATAATGATCTGAAACATAAGACTTATAAGACAAAAGATTGGCTTGAAAGAAATAATGTGTATTAGATTAACCAGTACAATCACCTGACCTAAATCCCATCGAACATATGTGAAATGAACTAGATAGAAGATTACGATGCTCAGATGAACTGATAAGAAATAAAGAACATTTATGAGAAAAAATAAAGACAGTTTGGAATGAAATTGAAATTGATGCTTGTACCAAATAAATTCAAACAATGCCTCAAAAATTCAAGATGTATATAAACAAAAAGGCGGATATACTAAATGGTAATATTAAGTTAAGTGAGCTTTTAAATTTTTATCGAAATAAATAAAGGTATTTTTTTTGAATTTAATAATTTTTTTTATAATTTTTTTAAAAAATATTTAAATTTATATTAAAAATAGCTAATATTTAATTTAAAAATGTAATTTTTTAAATTTTTTTAAAAAATTTTAAAAAAATTCAAATAATAAAGAATAAGATCGAACTTATAATAAAATTGTTAAAATTTATAAATCAACTTTTTTTTTAATTAAAATAACTTTAAAATATTTTATTTAAAGTAATATAAAGTTTATATATTAAGTAGCTCTAGTTCAAAGCTTTTAAACAAGATATTTCTCGTGATTATAGTATAAAATCACATGAAATTAAATGATTGACAAAAATTTGTATTACCTAGTTGTGTTCCTTTTGCTTGTCACTGTATATATAATTATTATATTGTTAATACAGTTTTATTTTTAGGATTTAGAGTTTTTCAAAATATGTAATAAACCTATAATACCATATATATTTTTCCGAATTATATAAACACAAGCAATGTTACAATCAGGTATCAATAATCTTTCTTTTAATACATTATATAAAATAAAATTCAATAAAACAGAATTTCAAAATTCTTTTAATTTTATTATAACTGAATAGATGATTTAATAATTTTAAAATACACATTTTTATTTTTGCAATGCACGAGGATTCTAATATGATACACAAATATCCAAAAAAGGAAACTTATACGTCCAATTTAAGACTCACTCGAATTTTACTGGAAGACAAAATTTCCTTTTTAGAAATTTGCATAATGTTACACAATTTAAACAGTTTATTTATACAGGTAATCTAAGCGTTACCATTACACAAGTTTTTTTATTATATAAGATAAAGCCGGAATTTTTGATAAAATTTTCAGATTCCGGTAATTTTTCTTTCCTGATATTTGGCCGGTAAAATTTGATTTCTATTTTAACTATCCATCTTCTGCACTCACAAATTATTAAGTGAAGAAATATTTTGGTTGCACAAAAAAATAACTATTTTTTCAAATTCAGTAATAGAGATGCGCGTTTGTAATTTTGTTTGATTCTAATTTATTTAATATAGAAAGGGAATCACTATACTGTATTTGTTTTTAACGTTCATCATAAATGAAAGTACAAAATAAAAGAGAATAAATAAATACAAAGTGAAGAAGATTTTTTAAAAAAAATTGAAATGTTCAAGAATTCTACATGAAGTATTATTGTACATAAGAGATTTATTTAATTATGAAGCCTCGATATCATGATCATAATCATCCATTAAAACTTCATGTCCATCATCTGTAGCAACAGGTGAATAACGGTATCCGCGACCCGGTAATGGGACTTTAAACCATAATCTTGAAATAAATCTTGGTATTTTGATTTGATAAAATATATCAATGATAGACGATAGGATAGAATTAGGTTCAAGAGAACTTCCGAGTCGAATATGTCTAACGAATATAAAAAAGTTGTTAGTAAATGATGTGATATAAAAGATACAATACGAGTACTAAACCCAACTAACCGTTCATGTCTTTTGTTAATTAAGCAAATTGTCAAAATTCCAACAATGACGAAAGGCGACAATACAACAAATATCCAGAATAAAGCGGAATGGTGTCCCGGGCAACGATGACTATCACCAGTATAATTAACGGATCCTCCCGTACAATTGGATATTGCAAGTTTACGATAACTAGTTTAAAAGCGAGCAAAGATTAACCATAAAGTTTGAGTTTAATTAAAAAAAAAAACCATATATCTATTATTAAATCCACCACTTACCCAGACCCTTCATACCAAAATTCTTCACCATTAGCACATTGTTCAGAAATACTACGAACTAATGGTTTTGCGTCAGGAGACACCAATACGCAATAATCTGTCGCGTTACGCATGTAATTATAATCACTAGTACAAAAAAATTTCGTGATCAATTCAAAATATTCTTATTTTATTGTTCAGTCAAAAAAAAAAAAATATTAAATTGGCTTACCATTCGAAATCGTGTCTTTTACATTCACATTTACTTCCTTCTTCAACAGGTTTAATATCTTTAATGAAACATTCTATCCCGGGTTTCTTTCGCTGATACGTAATCTGCGCGTATAATAAAAAAAAACAATTGAATATGTTAAACTATTACATATGAGAGGAAATAAATCTCCATTGTAAAAATTACCTTGCGACCGAATAAACATTGATCTTCTGAATTTGCATGATTTGCATGGCTTGGTGACCAAGGTTCAAAATCATCGTCTTTACCTAACAATTACAAACAATAGAATATGTAAAGATATCACATAATAGTTAATTAATTAAATAATTATATACTTACAGTCTCGTGGAAAGGCGTTTGTAAAATCAAGATGCACTATAACTTCCTTATTATAATCGGATGGAAGTATCCCACGTAATATGAATTTACTGCTTAATCCACCTGGCTTGATATCAATATCTATAATTCTGATCGGTTTTTCTTTGTTTTTAAGAAACTTATATTCTTGCCATGAATCTCCTTCGTTAAGTGAATATCTTAATGTCGAAAAAAATTGTTAAATATTAAATAGTATAAATAAAATAATGAATTTGTAAATGAATAAAACTTACATTACGCGGTCTGTTTCACGCTCGTCATCAACCAACACCAAAATTCCACCTTGGTCTCCAAATTCATACATATAAGCACCCTTTTTAATTTCCGTCCATGTGACACCTGCATCTCTAGTTAGGAAAGTATCTCCGTCAAAGTATGAAGTAAGATATTCGCCAACATTTCCTACGCCCATCATCAAACCAACAGCAGAAGAGGAACTGAAAGAATCGCTAGGATTTCTACGTTCAGTAAAGCTATGCAAGTGTAAAGCGCAACGACCTTCCGTATCGTTCTGTAATAAAATTAAAATATTATTAACATCAATGCAATATTTGCTGCGAGTATTCCAATATTATTATTCACCTCGTTTTCATCTGTATCGCATTCATATCTATTGTCATCTGAATCGACTTTTGGTCGTTTCAAAAAACTCCAAATGGATCCTAGAAAATAAATTTTTTGTTAATAAAATCACATGGGATGACACCAGAATATATATAAACAAATCTCTTCACTTGCCGTCATTAAATGAAATCTTAGTTTTCAACTTTTTATTATCACCCATAATAACTTCATTAACGTTACTAACGATATTTGCCAAAGCAATCCCTCGGATGCCTTGCATTTTTTCAAAATCAACGTAACCGCGATCATCTCGATTGGCGTTTTCCAATGATAACGAATAATAAGTTCCATTCGAATCGGATTTCAAGACGTTGCCAAATTTATTTTTTACTGAAGTAGTGACATGAAGATTGATAGAATGAGTGATTGATTCCAAGACAGTAAAGGCCTATAAATAAAAAGAGAAGTTACAAATTAATCTCCTTCTTTTTAAAAAAAAAAAAATTTCCAAATTATAAATATATATATATATTAAAACGAACCTCTCGAGTTATTGGCATGTTTGGTGGAAATTGGGCTTCCGCAAATTTTTCAGCATCAACCGAAACCCAAAGACGAAGACTTGCGCTAGTTTCCATAAGCTTTATTAAAGTAGAGACAAACGTAAATAAAAAAACCATCAAAATAAATAGAAGTTTTAATGAGAGTACAAACCTCAGCAACAACCATAAATTCTTCAAAAACGGCGAATCCAACAATATTTTGATAATGGAGCCTTTTATTTTTGAAAAAGTCCGTTGAAGATACAAATTGAAGTGGATTGTTGAAAAATGATAATTGAGATCCTTCTTTATCACGATACGACTCGCAAAAAATAAGATTTGGGGATACGTTGAAGTTCTTATCACGAGCCCATGAACATGTTCCAACATATGTATCGAGTGTATCCCAATTTTCACCGAAATCCCGAGTATAATATGCCTGTGAAGATAACATTAAACAAAATTTTAAAACTATAACTGTAAATGATCAATTAAATCAAAGTATTCGATTTATATTATTTACCTCAGTATGACAATTTGGAGAGTATAAGGTTTCACAATTCTTACCGACCGTGTAAATCAAATATCCCGGCTCACTAGGATGGAAATCAAGAATTGTCGGAGCAAGATACCCATTGGGCTCAGCTTTGACAACAAGACTTTTGATAGTTTTCCCAAAATCATCAGTATAATAATGTTTTTTTCCAGATGTAATAAAATAAACCTTTTTTTTTTAAAAAAAAAAATTACAAACATTAGTTATTTTTATAATTAAAAAGATATAACGGATAAATCAAAACCATTAGCTTACATAATTGCTGAAATAAGAATTTTGAACCAAAGCAATTACTTTAACATCAACATCAGGCATAACGATTGTGTTCCATGAATAACCTTCATCAATACTTCTCCATATCGTGTGATCCATTGTTCGTGCCAAAATGGCGGTGGATTCATTGGAATAAAAGTAATTGGCAATTCGACTTTCAAATACTTTCTATAGGTTAAATAAAATTAATTATTAAAATACTTTTTAAATTTAATACGACGTTAGCATACGTACCGTTTGAGAAATAATACCAGAGTTTTCTTAAAAATAAATCATAATTAGTCTGATTTTATTTGAAAAAAAATATATTTAGAATAAAAAGTAATCATACCTGATTTACAGTTTCTTTCAATCTTTTCACCAAGGTTTTTACCTCCTTTACATTTTGATTTTTCCATCTTAACATAACCTGAGCGTCCTGTGTATGTCCCATCCTCAGGGCAATTAGGTGGACGTTCTGGATCAGGTCCTTTCAACGTACATTTTCGGTTTTCGTCTCGCCAAAAACCAATATCACTAAAAAAATATGTTATTTTTTTTTGAAAATCTAAAGAATTAAAAAACTAAAATTGTATATAACTTACCACTCAAAATCGTGTTTGGTGCATTCACAATTTTTCTGTACTGTTATTAGATCATCTTTCATATCTCCGATATGACATTCTCTATTAGCTTTACGTCGCCAATACTTTATCTAATAATATCGAGGTTAAAATGTTAAAAAGTTTTTAAATGACAATTAGCCTATACAAAAGTTACTATCATTAAGCCAACCTCTTCGCCCAAAAGACACTTATGATCATCACTTTCTTGATCCATTGGATTCCATAATTCAAAATCGTTTTTAGCATCATCATCTTTATCCAATACGCCTGAATTTTAAAATTAATTATTGAATGAATGACTAAATGTAATAAATTTAATAAATTTTTTATTATAATAAATTTGCTTACATTTTCTTTTTTTCAATTGTGTAAAGTCAATGGTAACAGTAACTGGTCGAACTTTATTGGCTGGTACAGTGTATCCAAGTAACAAGAATTTCATACCATTGGAATTTGAATTTGTAAGAAATTTAACTCGGACAGGAGTTGATGAGAATATATATTTGTTCCAATCTTTCCCGTAATTCCAACTATACCTATATAGGTAAAAAAAAAAAAAGATGTTAATTTCTCTTTAGAGAAAATAACAATTATTTTATTAAAGAAATAATATTAAGCTATAAAAGTTTAACTTACAATACGTGATCTGTGGGTGCTTCATCATCTACCACAACAATAATTGTCCCTCGGTCACCATATGCATGTAAACTTTCTCCACGTCGTATTTCTTTCCAATTTCTACCACCGTCGCGACTCATAAACGTGTTACATTCGGTGTATGGCAAAAGGTGATCTCCAACATTGCCAACTCCAATCAAAAGGCCGATCGCAGGTGAGGCACTATATACACTACCTGGTCCAAGAATATCAGTACGACTATGTAAATGAAGACGATCCTGAGAAAATTTTTTTTTTTTAAAAAAAGTAGATGTAATTTAGAATTAAAAATATAAGAGAATAACTTCTGAATTAGATGAAATTTACAAACCCCATTATGTTTCAAAGGTTTCCAGTGAGAACCTGAAATGAAAATAAAATTTAATAAAAGATGTTAAACCTTTAAACTAAATATTAAAATACCTACCATCATCATAACTAATCAATGTCTTTATTATTTTCTTGGAGCCACCACCAAGTTCATTAACATTATCAACTATATTAGCGAGAATAATTCCATCTAATCCTTGAACTTTTTCGAAATCCACATTTCCTCTATTATTGCGGTTGGTGTTATCAAGGATTTTATCGAAGGCGGTTCCTTTTGAGTTAGATTTAAACAATGAACCATACTCGGATCCATAATTGATAGATTTGTATGCATCAAGGAACACAGATCCGGTAGTTGATTGAAGAATAGTATATGCCTATTTATTTAAACATTTATATTTTAATTAAGCATTTTTCATCGAACAATATTTAAATATCAAACTTACTTGTTTGTCTACACCTATATCTGGTGGGAAAATTGCTTCATTGAAAGTATCTCCATCCTTTGAAATACGTAGATTCAATTGCCCAAGTTCTTCCTAAATTAAAAAAAAAGAATTGTTTACTTTTTTTTTAAAAAAGAAAAAGATTTTAATCTTAAAAATATACTCGTAAAAAAATCAACGTTAACCAACCGTAGCAACAGCCATAAATTCATTAAAGATGAAAAATTCAACGACATTGTCAGTTAATAAAACCACCTTTGCACTACCATCAGTTTTCAACTTGACAAGTTGTAAAGGATTTGTAACTGAAGATCTACCACCTAATTCATCTTGTGTGGTTTTTGACTGTTTATTTTTGTAAGAAGAACAAAAAATTGTATTATCATCTATTGGAAAATTTGTATCTTCTCCAAAAATACATTTTTGTGCCCAAGTTTCAATTTCATCCCATGTTTTTCCATTATCTTTAGAGAAATAGGTTATTGAATGACATCTAGGGCATGAAGTACTAGCCATAAATAGTAACCAATCAGGGTTCTTTGGATGGAAATCAAGTAATGGAAGATTAAGTTTGTTGGGCTCAGAAAGAAGTTTAGTTTTGTCAAAAGTTTCTCCGCGATCTGTAGTATACCACATAACATTTTGATCGGAGAAAAAATACGCCTTATATTTAAAATAAATAAATAAATTAATAAATGATGTTTGATTACATTGAGTAGTAGTGTGTTTTTTTTTTTAAAAAAAAAAAAGTTACCCGATTTTCGTCGTGATCATGTAAGAACATATGCGTAATAATACCGGCATCATCAAGGACATTTGACCAATTAGTACCACCATCATTACTTCTTTTAATTTTGCCATCAGTTGTCTTGGCAAATAACACCTTGAAAGTTGGAGAAAAAAAATTAATACGATTAAAATTAATCAAGGTTTAATAATATACTAATACATAAAGGTAAAAAATTTTTACTTGAGAATTATTGAAAAAGAAATAAAAATCGAAATCTTCTTCAAGAGTTTTATGTGAAACTTCACCATCTGACTGACCTAGAAAGTACGTTTGGAAAATGAATTAATAAATTATAATTTTTGTTACTCATTTTAATAAATTAAATAGTTATTTACCTTCTGAACATGATTTTTCAGTTGGGGTAGCACGATCTATTGATCCTGGTTTCTCAGGGTCACACATGTTTCCTGGAATTTTACGATAGCCTGAAGATCCCAAATATTTTTCTTGGCCATCTTTACATTCTCCTTTAGGAATACGTTCAGTTCCCGAAAGTGTACATTTGTTGGTTTCTTCATCAAGACTGTAGTTGAAATCACTAAAGTAACGTTGAATTAAAATGAGTTTACAAGAATAAATATAATGTAGAAATCAAAATTATTTTAGATTACCATTCAAAATCTTCTTCTGTACAGGGACATAAATCTTCATTTGGAATAGGTTTTTCGAATTCATTCGAAACGAAACAATTGGCATCTTTTTTACGACGACGATAAGATGACTAAAAAATTTCCGAATAATTTAGATTTAAAAAGGTCACTTTAAATTGAAATAGCTTTAACAACTTACCCTTTTACCCATTAAACAATCAGGGCCAGTGTCCAAATTTCTCGCGACCCAATTTTCGAAATCGTTATCATTGCAATTTCTATCAAATAAATTCGAGAAATCTAAGTAGAACATGTAGTATAGATTATTACTATCATGATCCGATATAATTGAACCAAAAAGGAGGAATTTCTTTGTTGTCGAATCGGGATCCGTTGTAAGAAATCTTGCACGAATATTATCCTTTAAAAGATGTTCGTTCCTATAAAAGATTTATAATTATCAATGAATCTGACTAGCACGAATGAAAAAATTGATCATGCTTAAACGTACCAATTTTCACCACGATCATAACTATACAAAATACGATCTGTTGGCTGTTCATTATCAACGATAACTATAATAGATCCAGAATCACCAAATTCATACAAATGAGCACCGAGTCTGACGACTCTCCACGTCAATCCTCCATCATAAGAAAGAAAGGTATCACAAAGCCCATAAGGAAGGAGATATGATCCTACATTTCCAACTCCCATTAAAACACCTGGCGCTGCACCAGCTGAATAAATATGACCAATATTACGAGCGGTTGTAATTGAATGTAAATGTAACGAACATTTTCCATTTTGCCAGTCTTTCTTACTATCACATTGGAAATCGATACCGTCTAAACTTTTTTCTGGAGGTTTAATAAAATTCCATGAAGAACCGTCATCAAAAGAAATCATTGACTGTATTTTTTTCGCTATGGCACTTCCTTTGTCGACATCTTGATGATTACTCACAATATTTGCGAGTAAAATTCCACCAACACCTTGAACAGCTTCAAAATCCACAAAACCTTTGTTGTTTCGATTTGTATATTTCAAACGATTGACAAAAGAAGTTCCATCAGAATTTGAGAAAAACAAGTTTCCTGTATTATGAGAATCTGATGAAAGTAGATCAACTACCAAATGACTTGTAGATGATTCTAGTATAGTATATGCATTTTCTTCTGCATGTTTATGAGTTGGTCCTTCATTATTTGGGAAAAGTGCTCTAGTCCATTTTAGCCCATCTGTGGATACATACATTTTCATATCTAAAGAATTGATATCTTTTACAGCTGCAACCAAATATTTTTTAATTGTTCCAAGACCTATGACGCCACTGACATCACCATCAGAATTAAAATTAACATATTCCCAGTTTTCAAAAAAATCTTCAGATTGGGTTAAACGGTAATCACTTGGTTTTCTCAATGATCCAGTCCCTTGATAATAAATACAGTAAATTGTTTGCTCGGGCGTCTCATCAAAATCCCCATTAGAATGAGCCCATATACAATTATTAATATTTTCATGAAGTAATTTTGGTGAAGTATCAAATCCGTCTGTAGTGTAATAAGTCTAATCGTATGTTCAATATGATATTTATGTTATTATATATATATATATTTTTAAAAAAAATTATCAATTACAAATATTTATTTCTATAACACTAACCACATCTATGCATTCAAACATAGCAACACATTTACTTCCTTTAAATAATATGTTACCGTCTCTATGAGCATGAAAGGACAAAGCCCTATCATTTCTTGCTGGTTGGATTTCTGTTGTAAATTCCTGCCAATTAGCCCCTTTATCAGATGTTTTATAATGTTTAAGGTAACGTGTAAGAACATAAGCCTAGATAATAACAAAGTGACATTAGTCCCGATTTATGATCATTAGATCCTAATTAATTTAATTTATTTATTTTAAGGTCTATATACCTTATTATTATCGAAAGGATGTTCATATAAAGCGGTAGCGCTATTCTTTGGAATATCGTTAATCGGGTCCCACATAACGCCCGCATCATTTGATCTCCAGACATTACCGCTTACATCAAGATATAAAAGTGACTTTTTTTTTCAATTAATTTTATCATGGGTAAATTTAATTAATTATTATTAAAAATAAATATAACGAATTAATAATCCTCAAGGACATTTTTTCAAAAAAAAAAAATAATTAAAAAATAAGTCAGAATATATGAAAATACTTACGTCACTATTTTTAAAATAAAAGAAGTTGGCTGGAGCATGTTCGAAACCCCAACGATCCGATTTAATACGATCTGCCTTGGTCAAGGTTAAACAAAGAATACCCAGTAAAAAGAAAAATAATACTCTTTTCAACATTATTTCATAACTTTTTTGGAGTAAATACTCCGATGAAACAAAACCTTTATAAATATCTTTTCTTTAAAAAAAAAAATAATTTTTTTTTTTTTCGTTCGACGAAGTTGAAGGTTCGTCTTGTAAAGTTCAAATAATGCACCTTTTTTTCCGGATTTATCATAGAATTGCTGTTACACTAGATACTGCATGACGGAACAAACTTTAAATTTTCCGGTCGCACTAAACTAATGATGTCATGAACTTAATTGTCGGAACAAAAAAATCAATTTGTTTCATCCCTCTGCGGATTGAATCCGTTCGTTCAAAAAAAAAATGATCAAGGAAACATGGAGAGGAAATTTGAGCATGACTATAACAATGTGTTGAAAAATACTCTTTTACTCGTTTACTGCGGCACATCTGAATTAGAAATATTTATGGATGTATTGCTTAGCGTGTGGCTTTTTAATGCCGTGATCATCCGTAAAAAATCATATAAAATCATTCTGATAACAAAGATAACCAAATTCGTAAAATTTTTGATTCTAGCATGATGATTTATTAAATTATAAAAGCAAGTTTTGTTATTATATTATATATTATCTAATAATGTTATATTCATTAATAGGTCTTCTTTATGTATTCCAATATACTAATGTAGATTGTAAAACAAATTTGTTTGAATAATGTTTTCAAAGTAACGACAATTATCATTTAAAATAATTCTTACCTAGGAATGACAGATTGGGATTTTAATACAACTTCGTCCCATTCAGATTCAGCATTTGAAAGGTAAACAATAGCTCCACCTGCCCCAACTGATATTTCACCTGTTTCACCACAAACAATGGCTGTTCTAATAACAACACTGAAGTGAGAAGTACCTCTCCCCTTTCCACTTCCATCTTGCAAAGAAATATAACCTAAACATCCGGAATAAACACCTCTTGTGTTGTGTTGTTCTAATTCATCTAATAACTGAACGGCTCTCAATTTAGGTGCACCTGTCATCGAGCCCGGGGGAAAACATCCTTGTATAGCCTTAACACAATCTAAACCTTCCCTTAGCTGTCCTCTAACCGTAGTTACGAGCTGATGTACAGTCTCATATGACTCAACTTTCATTAAGTATGGAACCTGTACTGTATTAGGTTGACATAATTGTATTAAATCATTACGAATCAAATCCACAATCTAAAAATAATAGTAAAATAAATGTTATTCAAATTTGATAGTTAAAAAATTTTGATCACTTCATCTAAAAGTTTACCATTAAATTTTCTGAACGTTCTTTAACATCATCTTTAAGACGACTCATTCTTTTCATGTCTTCCTTCTTTCGCCCTGCTTCACATGAAGTTCCTTGATCGCATTCTTCAACGTTTAAACAAAAACATCCCTTTGCCCTTGCAACGGTTCCCTTAATAGGTTTCATTTCCATAATTCCTTCGTTATCAATGTGTACAAATTTCTCAGGTGACGAACTTAATATACATATGTCTTCAGTTGAAAAATATAATAAAGCGGAAAAGGGTGCTGGATTGAATGATCTAATGCGTTTATAAAGTTCAACCAAATCATAATCTAATTTTTTCGGAAAATTGGTTCTAAATTGTGTAGTTAAGCATAATTCATAACTTTGTCCTTTATATATATATGAACGTGCTTTTTCGATTGCTTTTACGTAAGCATCTCGTTTCATATCGGGTGTAAAAGGGATGTTTGGAATTGAAGAGGATAATTTCTCATTCCGATTATTGTTCTTAAGTGGAATTTGATTAGATTTAGACATGAAACTATTGATACTACATAATTGCTTCTCTATAGAGGTAACCCACGATTTATAAGCATCAAACAAACGTCCTGGATACATTCCCAACTCATTTTCTACAAAATCAAATTTCTTAGGACTTTTGTTTTCTCCAAGTCGAACTAATCCTGATAACCATATCTCTCTTTCTAAATGATCAAATATGATCGCCTGAGTTGTAAAGATGAATGCAGAATCTGGTATATTAGAAGATTGAGAAAGGTGTTGATTTGTTGGAATTGCATAACCTGATAATGATTCCCTTTTCATCTCATAACCAAAATAGCCAACCATTCCCAATCTAAAATCAAAGGGGATTTTTCGTTCTTTAACATCATGTAAGGTTCCATCATCATGCAATATCCTTAAACTATCCATATGTTGATTAAAATAATTTATAGTATTTGACATCCAATCCCAAAATGTTTGATGATCTGTCAACTTTTTTTCAATTACAGATCCATTTGAGCATGTGATTAAAAGTTTTTTCCCAAGGGTTGAATAAGATATTGAAAATGAATTGGAAAGTGCTGGTGTTGATCCCATAAATGAAAATCTATTGACTGGATCAGGTTGCTAAGGTAATGTGAGTAAAAAGTTAATTTTATATATATATATATAATAAACTTTATAAAAGATAACGATAATTTTTATACCCTCGCACTATCCAACCACCATGTTCCGGCTGCGGATTTATCGTCTGCTACAATATGTTGAAATGCTAAATGAGATTCAATCCATAATTCCTTTTTCAATTTCTTTAATATCAAACAGTATCTGGTAGAATTCTCTGATGATAAAGGTTTAAAGACATGCGAATTTTTTGATAAAACTGAATGAGACAAAATATTTGACGGAATTTTGCTACGAGGAAACTTTACCTCACGCTAAAAATTCAATAATTAAAAATTCAATCAATTAATTTTTTTTTAAAAAAAAAAGTAAAAATTACTTTTTTTTTTTATTTCCAAATATTCAAACCTTTTCTAAAAATGTTTTAGAAATCATTTGAAAATTTCTAAGCATTTGATATCCATATTCGGTACAAATTGACTAAATAAAAACGATATATGTATTTTTTTAAAAAAAAATTTGATTAAAATAGAATAAAAAAATTCATAAATTCACAAAATTAATTAACAAATCATGCCTCAGGATGGAATTGAAGACCGTAAATAGGTTTACTAATATGATTCAGACCCATAATTGTACTAGACTCCTTGAAAGGGGGTGTTATTGAACCATTCTCATCAGAACACCAAGCCGAAATGATCAATTCAGGTGGTAAACCTTTATTATCGACAACCAAACTATGATATCTAACAGCCCAAAAAGGATTTGGAATTCCATAATATAAAGACATGGAATCAAAAGTCTCTTCATGATAAACTAAACTTAATCTTCCATGCATAATCGTTTTTGCATTTGTTAACTATAAATAGGAAAAGTTATTATTAGTAACAACAATTGAAATATGCAAAATTATTTCCTATAAATACCTGACCGCCAAACCTAGCACCTATTCCTTGATGTCCTAAACATACACCAAGTATGGGAAGATCTAATTCTTCCAACACTTTGGTACAGATTCCAAAATCCTAAGATAAATACAGATTGCTCAGTTAATATGATTGGATGATTCATATTTTCTTAGTAATTTTTAGAGAGAATTTCATACGGAAGGGGTTACTGGACTACCTGGCCCAGGTGATATTATAATATTATCAAAATATGGAAGTATATTCTCCTTAAAGTCGTTCCTATTAAAAAGAGATTTATAAGTATATATAAAATATATTATTTAAATAATTAAAAATGTCGCTTAAATTATACCAAGAAAATTGATCGTTTCGAATAACAACTACATTTTCATTGTTTGTTTCACCGCCCCAAAGTTGTAACAAATTAAAAGTATAAGAATCATAATTATCAATAATTAAAGTTCTTAAAGAAGAAATATCTTTACTTTCAAACTCAAATGGTGTGTGATTATTGGGAAATAATTGGATTCCTTGTCCATTAAAAGACATATTAATCTCAAAAAAAAAAAAAAGGATTTTAATTTGATTGTGTAACTATATTAACCATCTTCCTGTCCATGTTAAACTTTAATATTAAGAGGTGGCCGAAAAAGTTTGACAGTTTAAATGCTATATTGAAACAAAAAGGATCAACATAATTCATTCCAAGATAAAAAAAAATGCTTACCGCTTAAAGATCCCCTTTATAAAAGCCCACTATTAATATATCCGGGTATTCATTATGGGTATAAAATTTTTTGCCATAAATAGACAACATGGATAACTTATTAATTTTGTAATACTGAATTACTGAATGCTGTAACCTTATATAGTTAGACCATTATAATTAAAAATTATTATACCATTAGAAAACGCTTCTCTAAAACATATGGAACCTTTGCAAGAGTACTGCCGGGAAAAAATCAATTTTACTTTTATATGGCAAATAAGATTTTTAGGTCAAAATATGTTCAAATTTAGCATTAACTCATTTTTTATTTTTTCCAGCTATTTCCTTCTTTTCTATTGCAAAGGTTCTAATATAATAAAATTCACTTTATTATACAATATAATCTTATATTGAAAAGTTTCTTTCTACAGAGGGTGGACAAAAGTATCCGCACACTTTTTCACTCAATATAAAACTTATAATTTTTTTGCATTAACAATAAA
>CAJVPP010000803.1:0-26067 GCA_910592005.1 Funneliformis mosseae
TTTTATTTACCCTTTGAGATTTTATTTGAAGCTACGAAACCCAATGTAACATTGTTCTTTTTAAATGATTTTTTATCGTTCAAGTCGAACGATTCCTTATCATTTTTCTTGAACAATTTTTTATCATTTAAGTCGAACGATTTCTTATCATTCAACTTAAACAATTTCTTATCATTCTTTTTAAACAATTTTTTATCGTTCAAGTCGAACGATTTTTTATTGTTCTTCTTGAATGATTTTTTTATCGTTCAAGTCGAACGATTTCTTATCATTCAACTTAAACAATTTTTTTATCATTCAAGTCGAACAATTTCTTATTGTTTTTCTTAGAACGATTTTTTTATCATTCAAGTCAACTTAAGTCAACTCGAATCAAGTTGAGTTTAAATCAAGTTGAGTTAAATATTTAACTTGACTTGAATTTGGCTTGACTCACAAATCATCAAGTCAAAAAACATAAACTCAACTTGATTTGAACTCGACTCAGCTTATCTGACTTGTAAGTTAACTCGACTTATTTGAAACTCTATTTACTATAAACTACTTAAACTATATTACTAAGATCTGAATCAAATCAAGAATAGGAAAATAAAACTCCACCTCAATCTCTAAAATTAAAACCAAATGTTCAGTTTACATCAGCAATACCTTATTACGAATACCCTTATAAAATAATCAAAGATCTTAAGATTTCAGATACTAATGTTACCTTTGAATAACTACTAAGAAATTTTTCTTACCTTTAAGAGGTAAAGTATAAGATAAAGATAATTGAAAAAGAAATGGAGATTGAAATGAATTTTGCCTAGACTCATGTAACTAATAATAACATTATTAAGTATATTATGAGATTTAAGTTAAATCTAATTAAAATTAATTTGAACTAATTTGGATTCTGATGTAATTGTTTGCATGATCTTAAATATTTTAGCCTCTAAACTTAACATTTAACCTGACAAGTTTTTTGACATCTTAATTGTAACTGCAGATGAAAAACGTAAAAGATCATTAAGAATTATAACTTTTGTCTCTCTTATTTTACAAGGAGTGAAATTCTCAGTCAACCTACAAATAATTGAGTCAACTCAGAATACTTTATTATTAGAAATAAATTAGTTCAAAACATTTAATGCAAGGATATATTTTGATCAGGATAAGTTAAGAGTTAGAATTAATGATCAAATAGTTGATTCTTCTCTAAAATGTATCGAAAAGCTAAACTATTTTTTAGAATTTTAGCAAATACTGCAAAAACAAAGAAGAGGATTATGTAGATGAAGCCTTATATAAAACTGATCTATTTTAAGTAAAGAATGATAATAACTTCTCTTCTGATCTAAATGAAGGAAGTAACGAATTGGAATGCATTAAATAGCCTTACTAAGAGGAAGAAATTATTGCTGTTTATAGTATGGATACTGAAAAAGGAATAGAAGAACAAGAAATAATTAAAGCATTTATACCAAAAGAAATTATTTCAACTGGAGGAATTGATATCAGACAAACTTCATTTATTAATCATCAAATTCCTCCAAAACCTAATACCAGACTTATTGCCCATCCTTCATATCAATTAAACCAAAAAAAAAAAGATTTCTTAGAAAAAAAAATTGATAAAATGTTAGAAAAGAGAATTATTCAAACTTCTAAAAATTTATGCCTCTCCAATTGTGATTGTATCTAAAAAGACTGGAGATCTTAGAATTTTGTGTTGATTATCATCCATTAAATTCTGTAATAGTTACTGACTAATATCTAATACCAAATATGCAAAATCAATTAAAGAACTTCTGAATTGCTAAATACTTTACTATTCTAGACTTGGCTAGCGGATATTGGTAAATAAAAATGCATTTAAATGATCAAGCAAAAATAGCTTTTATTACATCTTTAAGACTTTATAAATTTAAAGTAATGCCTTTTAGTTAGAAAAATGCACCTGCCACTTTCCAAAGACTAATAAATAGAGTTCTATATCAGTTGATTGGAAAATTTGTGCTATCTATTTAGATGATATTATCATTTATTCAACTACCTTTTAAAATCATTGTAATCATATGCAATAAGTTTTTTTAGATTGAAAAAAGCAGGATTAAAAATAAAATTGGAGAAATACACATTTGTAGTAAATGAAATTAGTTATTTAAGATATATTATAGAAAGTAATAGAATTAAACCTGATCAAAGAAAGATCCAAACTATGATTGATTTATCTATACTAAGAAATTTAAAAGAAGTACGAATGGCATTAGGATTCTTTTCTTATTATTAATGATTCATCTAAGATTTTGCAAAGATTGCAGGATCTTTTTATAACCTAACTAAAAGAAGTACACCTTAGAATTGGATAATATAACATCAGAATTCGTTTAACGAATTAAAATTTAAGATGATTACAGCTTTAATTCTCATTTAACCTGACTTAAGTAAAACTTTTATCATCTAAACAGATGCTTCAGATAAAGAATTAGAAGTTGTACTTACTCAAAAAGATGATTAAAGACTCGAATATCTAATAGCCTATGTAAGTAAAAAATTATCTGACTTATAATTAAAATACATCACCACTGAAAAGGAATCTCTTGTAGTCCAATAGGCTATTAAGCATTTGATCACTATCTCTATTATTAACTCTTTGAAGTAATGACTGATTATTCTGCATTGAATTAGTTATTAACAACTAAACATGTGAAAGAACAAGTAGCCAAATGGGCTTTATTCTTACAAGCCTATGATTTTACTATTAAATATCATTTAGGAAATAAGAATCAAAATGCTGATACATTCTCATGAATAATTCTTATTCATATAGCTTTAACAGAAGAAGTAGAAGAAAAATCAATTGATAATTTTAGATAAATCCAAGTATATTTTTAGTCTAGACGTATCAATATATCAAATTAAATAGCAATGGAATGGAATGAATTAATAAATAATTGTCAATATAGAAGAAATTCTTACTCTTATAATGAAATTGATTATCATTCACATTGGTATTATATTTTCTACTTTCAATGTGTAAATCCTTATAAAAATTATATACCTCCTTTCAACGAATACACTTTGTATAAATATGATGAATATTATTAAGAATTTTTTGACTATGTTGAAGAAGAATATTATCAACAAAATAAATATTCAGATGAAAATTAATATTCTCAAAAAAGCGATAATGAGTCTGAATATTATTCAAGTCAAGAAGACCTTGAATCTATACTCGATGAAAAAGAAAAAGATTGGAGAAAAGATATACATAATATATATCTTTAAGCTGCAGAATTTAAACAAACTACTGTTAAATAAATGCAAGATCATTCATTAGTAGAAGTGATATAAGTCTATTTTGTTAATTGCATATTTTGCAAAAAATTATTACTATAGATCTCAAACATAATTGCATTGTTAGATATAAACTTGGTCAAATCTATCCTAATATGATTCCTAAAGCTCTAACAAATGAAATCTTTTAGACTATTCTGAAAAAAGTGCAACAACATAATGAAATATATTATATTGCAATAGAATTATTACAATTATCTTTTTAACTTCAAGTCTCTAATACTAATGAATAGACTGAGGATGAATTAAATAAATTATTCAGCCAATATGAACCAATTATTATTCCAGTTATTTTATCAAATTTTAGCAATACGCAAAGTCATGTGTCTACTTCTAAATTAAAATTTTAAATATTTTCTTTTATTATTCTTATATTAAATATTTTATTATAATTATATTTCATTTTATATTGTATCATTTTTGAGAGTTAGTATCTAGTTGAATAACACTAGTGAGTGAAAGTTTCAAGTTAATTTACACTATAATTGAGTGAAAGTAAAAGTATAGGTATTGTGACTTATAGTTCAATTATTTATAATAGATATATAACAATATCTCAAACTTCAACAATATTTAAAGCATAACAAGTTTCTTGATCATATTTAATCTAATAGAGACAGGAAAAAGTTTAAGAATATGACTAAATACTTCACAATTTGAATATTAACTTATACTATTTTGATCAAAAAAGACTTAGACATTTATTACAAGTTCTCAAAAGATATGAACTAGAACTGATTTTATACATGATGTATAATGATCCTACAGTAGGTCATTTTGAATGAGAAATCATGTTCAACAAAATTAAAATTCGATACTATTGGCCTTAAATATATGAAGACATTAAAGAATATGTGAAAATATGTGATTCTTGCCAATGAAAAAGAGGATCAAATAAGAATAACAAACTATATCCTATACTTCCTCATAGCTCTTTTTATCAAATTAGAATAGATTTTATTAGTCTCTTACTAGTAATCTCTAGAGGAAATAAATATATTATCATTGCTGTAGATATATTTACTAAATGGCCAGAAACAAGAGCTATTACAGAAGTTATCACTAGTCAAGTTACTCTATTTATCTATGAAAAAATTATTTGTAAACATAGTTATTCTATGAAGATTCTATCAGATAAAGGCATACATTTTAATAATGCTATGATTAAAGAATTAATAGAAAAATTTGGGATCAAATATCATAATTCTACACTTTATCACCTTTAGATGAATAGATAAATAGAAAGATTTAATAAAACTTTGAAAAAATCATTAGCAAAAATAACACAAAAATAAATTGAATGAGATTTACATATAGCTCCTGTATTATTTGTTTATCACACTGCTTAACAAGTTACAATTAAAATAATTCTATTTTTATTAATATATAAATGAGAAGCAAAATTACCTTTTAATAATCATACTAATCAAGAAAATGAAAATTTGATAGATCAAATTTGACAAATCATAGAAAAGCTTTCAGATATTAGGGAAAAAACCAAATAGATAATAATCGCTGTAAAAAATAAATAAAATATAGTACATGACAAATATTTGACTAAGTCAATATCATTTGATATAGGATAAAAAGTTTTATATTTTAATATTGCATAAATCAATCAATTTTCAAAAAATTAGAGCCAAAATAGAAAGAACTTTATCAGATTTATGAAACCTTAATAAATGGATCTTATTATTTAAGAGAAGAAAATAGATACCTTCTTGTCAAACCAGTAAATGATGATCTACTTAAAAATTACTTTGATTAATGGTCATGAGAACTATAAATAGTAATTGATATATAAAAAAATATATATAAATCATAATTATTTTCTCTTTTATATAAAATTTTGCAAAATAGATAAAATTTTACAAGACATAGTGTAAATAGAATCATTACAGATACAAGAATATTATCACCTATATTAATCTACTGATGATTCTAAGACAAAAATGAGGATAGTTCAAAGAAATTATCAACGAACAAAAGCAATAAGAAATAGAATTAAAATGTTAATGAATATATATTTAACCAGTGAACTTTTAAACTCCTTAAAAGATATAGATTACAAATGAGCAAAGTTAGTTTTAAATCTATATTAAAGAAAAACTGCTGTAAAGACTTTTATATTATTTCAAGAATTAGAAACATCCTTTCACAAACAAAAGTCTTAATTGCCTGGCAAATACAATGATTACAGTAGTAGTTATAAGTATTTGACTATTCGAGATTATCCAAAATTATTATATAATTACCCTCAAATTTTCCAGGAATATAATGTAACATAATATATGATCACCTGTAAATTTATAAGTGTCAATAATACAAAAAAAAATTTAGATGATCATCAAACTTTGCTTGAAAAATAGAGTTTTTTTAGAAAAATGATATGAAATTGTCTTTTTATGTGAGCATTCAGCTGATCTAAAGTTTAGTTTTAGATTTATTGCTAAACAAGTATATTGTAGTAAATCTATAGCTATTTATTGGATTAAAAGATATCATAAAAATTAGGACTTAAGTATTTCAGAAAGACTGGAATGGCTTTGTATAATATCTGCGAAACAAGATGACAAGATTGTAAAGATAGCAGAGAAAGAACATAATATAACAGCCATTCAAATACAAGAAAAAATAGAAGAAAAAGGTGTTAAGCTTAGTGTAGAAATAGTAAGGTGATATTTTTGTAAGTCTGAAAGAAAGTTTAGTAATAAAATTTCTAAACCTTTACTTAAAGAAGACCATTGAAAGAAAAGTTGTAATAAGCAAAAAAACATAAGAATTTTAATTGAAATTGAGTTATTTTTACAGATGAGAGTACATTTTAATTATATAACTCAAAAAAAGATTTGGCAGTTTCCTGATAGAAAAAATTGCTTTGTTTTGTTAGATATTCATTAAAAGTTCATGTTTAGAAATATTTTTCTGCTTCTAGATTTGGTAAGTTATTTTGCTTTTAGAGAAACCTTAATGCTGAATTTATGTATATTATTTATGAGCAGGATCTCCTGGTTTTCACCTCTAAACTTTTTGGTAAAGGTAATATAGATTGGATCTTGTAAGAAGATAATAATCTAAAGTATTAATCAAAAATCATGAAAAAATAGAAGTAAGAAAATGGTATTAAGATACTTTCTTAACCATTAATGTTTTCAGACCAAAATCCTATAGAAAACATTTGGAGGTTAATAAAAATTAATATACAAAAAAAAATTTAATCAATTAGAGGGTTAAGGGAAAACTTATAAAAGAATGAAACCAATTATCATCTATACTTACTGTGAATTTAGTAGCTAGCATGAAAAGGCATCCAGCTACACTTATAGAATCAGATAATGATTACACAATATATTAATTTTAGTTAGTTAGTTATATATTTTTTAAATAAAAAAAAATTTGAATTTACTTACTTGTAGCTGAAGTTAGAGGTGAACAGATACTTATGACTGCTACTATAATAAAAAGTAAAATATAGGATCTTATTTTAAGGGTGAAATCTTTCTCACTAATATATTTAAAATTCAAGTTAGAGAAGGATTATCAACAGAAGAAAATACAACTTCAAATATCACGTAGAATCTGCTAATCAATGATGATTTCACATTAGATGATCTTAATACTTCGTTAAATAGTAATCAATAATAATTTCTAATTTACCTGTTTCTTCTATTTCTTCTATATTTTCTGTATAGCTTATTTATTTTATTTATTCTATTTCACCTATAATTTTTTTAATGTTTGTAATTTATTTATTTCTTTTTATTATTTTTATAGTTTATATTATTTTTATTATTTTATTATGTTTAAATATATTTTTATTGAAATATATATCTATATTTAATTAATTTATAGCATAGCAATTAGTTAACCATAGCAAATTAATTTTGTATAAATAGAATAGCTTTTTGCTTAGGTTGTAAATTAACTTATTTATAAGTTTTATACGAATTTCAAGATATAAATAAAAGAATTAATTTAAATCTATACAAATTTACTTTCCTTTCAACATTGTCTTTCATCTAGAATTTGTTATAAATTCTATACTAACTTGCTATTAAATTCATCATTATAAGTTTAATTAATATATCTTAAATTCTAAAACCTGATAAATTTTCAAGTTGATTTAAGTATAATAGATACCTGTAAGACTTAGAGAAAATTCTAAGGTCAGAAACTTCAATGTGTAAAATCAACTATCATAGCCTTTCAACTTAGATATTAAGATAAATAAAAATGAACCTAGTGACAATGTAGATAATTTATAAATATAACAATTTTTGAGTTAATTAATAAAATTATTATAAATGTTGATTAAATATATTTGCTATTGTATTTACCTTTATCACTTGATACTAGTACTATGTTTTAAGTTATTAAAATTTATAATAAATAAAAAACATAAATGGCAAATTACAGTATTATGGTTATTATTATATTAACCTTTATTACTCATGGTTAATTCTATTTTAGAATATTATTAAATCATTAAATTAATTAATTTTAGTCATATAAAGCTTCATATTTTTTATTTCTATTTTTTTTTGGTAAAAATATTTTTAATTTATTTTTACACTCTTACCTTATTAGACATTATTATTTCAATTAAATTATCTTATATTATGATAACATAAGGTATGTAGATCTTACTGCAGTATATATATGAAAAGTATATGATACATAGTGCTTTAAAATTTATTAATAACTAATAGTTGATAATTTGAATCAGAAAAATTTTGTTTTAATTTAAATACAAAATAATTTTTTTGTTGTTTTATATTTTTCTTTAAAAATTATTAACATTACATTATAAAGATAAATTATGAGATATGTTTTTTGGTATAGCAATTTTATCACATTACAATATTCTTTATTATCATCTTTCTTAAAATTTGATATTTAAAATAAAAAGTTTTATGTATTGTAAAACAGTTTCTGCTAATTGTATCTTTAGTTGTCTAATATAGAGGGTGATTACGGATACCTGAATGATAAGTATTTTTTTGTTTATTCGCTTTGTTTACATGTTTACATATATTTCTAATTTAAGTATTTATTTAGAATATAAATGGATGTCGATCACAATAATAACAAATAATTTTCTTTCGAACAAAATGGTTAAAATAAAAGAATTGAATGCTGAACAATAAGAGGCAATTCTTTACGGCCACAAACAAGGTGATTCATATCAAAAAATTGCTGACATTATACAATGTGATAAAACAACTGTCCATGATGCGATAAAACGTTTTAAAGAAACTGGTTCTGCAATACCAAAAAAACGTTATGACCTGAAACTACTTTTTAATTCAAATACACAATCTTCACTCAAAAAGATTGTTACACAAAATTCGAAGCATCGTCACCTTACCACTCAAAAAATTCAAGAATTATGGAAAAAAAAAGAAAGTTTCAACTGTTACAATTCGTCAGACTCTTAAAAAAGTCAGCTTACGTTCGTGTGTTACCCGCTCTAAACCATTAATTTCTGAAAATAATAAAGAAAAAAGATTGGCTTGGGCATTGAAATGAGAAGATTGGACAATTGCAAAATAGAAGAAAGTTGTATAGTCTGATGAATCAACATTTAGCCAATTTTCACAAGGTCGTAGCTTACGTGTGTAGTGTACACCAGAAGAAGAATTTGACCTTTCTTGTTTAACTGCTACAGTAAAGTACAGTCCCAGTCGAATGTTTTGAGGATGCTTTTCATGGTATGGGCTGGGACCTCTTGTTCCTCTTCACGAATCTGTAATAGGATAAAGATATGCAAAAGTGTTACAGAAGCATGCTATTCCTTCAATTTACAAATTAGTTCCTCGCAAACAAGGAATTTTTCAAAAGAATAATACCCCACCTCATTGAGCAAAGATTGCTGCTAATATTTGTAACGCTTTTAAGATTTCTGTGCTACTCTAGCCTGCACAAAGCTCTGATTTAAATCCTATTGAAAATCTTTGGAATGAAGTTGATAAGAAACTTTGTAACTTGCCTAATCAACCTAAAAATGTGAAAGATTTAGAACGTAAGGTAAAATATGCTTGGCGTTCAATTTCACTTGAATATATTCAAAATTTAGTTGAAAGTATGCCCCGTCGCATTTAAGCATGTATAGCAGCCGAAGGTAGTTCAACAAAGTATTAGTTTATTATTTTTTTTTTAATAAAATATATAGGAAATATTCAGAACAAATAAATTTTTTGCTTATTCTAAAAAAAAGTTAATATAATAAGTATATTCAAATAGTTTAATTAATCATTCGGGTATCCGTGATCACCCTCTGTAAGTACAAATGATTATGAGTGACTTTGTTAAGAATGTATATTGTATAATAATAATAAAATATAATAGTATTGTAATATGTGACATTTCTTGTAAAAATAATCGCTAGCTATTCAGCTATTTCTGTAGAAAATTTATTTCTTATACTATATCATCAAATTGTTTAAGTGTAGTATTTTATTTTTAGCTACTTGATAAATGTAAACTTTATAATTATTTTTAGGCAATATTTTCAGTTGCATTTTACATAAGAATTTTTTTCGTTATTAATTTATTATATTTATTATTTCAATAATTGTTAATAGAAAACAAAAAGCAAATTAATAATAATAGTTTACCAAATATGCTAGGATATTTATTTCACTTCTCTGTTTTTATTGCAAAATAATTGGAGGTTTTTTTGAAAACTAAATTTAAACCAGTTTGATTTTTGATTAAATTAATCTCTCTAAAAATTAATTTTTTTTTTGATTTTTATTACTATCATGCTAAATGTTAGATATGAATACTGATCAATTATATTTAAAAAAATTTTTTATTCAATCACTTATTTATTTTTTTCTAATTCAACTATTTAAGTAAAATTATTTATCATCATATTAATAATAACCTTATACCTCTTTCTGTTCAAGATCATCTACTTAAAAAAAACCAAATAATTGAGAATTTAGGAGTAATATTGAAACATTAAAGTTTTATATGACAATATTATATAAAAAAAGAAAGTTTCAGTACAATATAAGTATGTAAATCTTTTGACTTAGTTAATAATAATAATAATAGGAAGCTACTTATTATATGAATGTAAAAGTTAGCAAGAAGATAGGTAACAGAAAATTAGTATGAAATCAATGTGAGCTTAGCTTGTAAGAGATTCCATTTTTTTCATATGATGAACTTCCATTATATTTCTCTGATTTCGAATATACAAAGGACTTATGTTATATTAAATATTAAGATAGATTCTTACTTTAAAATAAGTGTTAATATCAATTAATATATTCATTAATTTGAAACTATGCAAATATACATTTATTATATGTTAGTTTGATTGATTTTATCTGATGGTTTCAATCTATTTGCCAAGATAATTAACATATTAACAATGTTATATAGCAATTTTAAATCCTTTAGATAATTTACTACCTTCTAAATCCTTGCAAGTTTATGTATAAGAGAAATTTCTTTGAATTGTGAATTTTCATAAAATGGGTTGTAATCATTTAACATAACAAAAAAAAAGTATGAAAAAAATCTATTAAATTTAATTAAAAGGGAAAAAAAAATACTTTAAAAAATTTCTAAGATATTAATCTAAGAAAATCTTTTATCATTATACCTATTAAAAAGAACTCTAACAATCTAAATTTTAATTCCAAATACACTTATCTATAGTGAAAAGTACTGTTAAAATAAGGATAACTAATTAAATATAAATGAATATATTCTTCTTGAGTGGGCTACCAAGTATTAATCAGAAATCTAGGTTATAATTTTCAAAAATCCCAATATATATATAAGAATAATAAAACTTGAAATGAAAATAAAGGAAAATAATAAAACTTTAATAAATAAAACAAACAGAACTAAAAAAAAAAGAATAATATAATGAATACTCACAATCTTCAACTTTATTATAAATTCATCTACATAAAAAATTTTATTTATTGATATTATTTTAAAGTAAAAAAAGATAAATTTAGTTGAAGAGAATTATAGTGAAAAATATTTTTTAAAAAAAATTGATCACCTTTAACCATGTTTTAGACATAAAAATACTAAATCAGAAAAAAGTCAAATAGTTATTGATGAATTATTTATATTAATAATATATTTCCAACCTTTTGTAATGCAAAAAAAAAGATGAGCCAGTAGGACTTTGCATATCAAAGATATAGTTTAATATCATACAAAAAGAATCAAAAAAAACATCATATGTTAGCAAAGAGAAAATACCATGTAAAATAATAACTTTGAATAAAAGTTATATATTAATAGTATTACCTTATAATGTGAAGAGATAATTGACTAACAGAATTTGCATATCTATAACATTTTGTTTAATGTTTTACAAAAGGAATGTGAGAATATAGAAATTATTACATAAATGAAAAAAGGAAAAACTATGTAAAAGTATATAAATTTAAATAAATAAAAACTTTGGATATAATGTTACAAATTTTCTAATTTCATTTTAGTTACAATCATAAAAAAGAGAGGTAATAAGAACATTGATGTATAGTATGTTTACGTAAAAAGAAAAAAGAAAAAAAAAATAAAAATTGACTTCTTAAAAGCTAAAATATGTACAGTACAGTATGCCATTTTTTATTATAAATTGATCAAAATAATTATAACTAATGTGTAATAAAATTAGATGTCTCAATATTTTTTGCCCACTTTACTTTTTTTACTGAAATATTAAATAAAGTTTGCAATGCATCAAAAAAAAAGCAAATCATGTTTATGTGCCAATTTTTTTAATATTCTCTTAATTACATATTTTCTCTTGTTCCACTTTATTGGCAAATTTTACAACTGATTCAAAAGGCATATTAATTATACTAAGCTTTTTCTCAGCCAAAAGAATGTGATTTAATCCTTTGATTAATTCAGCAATATTTTTTGCTAAAACATAATCCAGTTTAAATAGCTTTTTTGTAAGCCTTTCCTTGTTGAGTTGGAGAAAATAATAATCAGGAATGTTTTTAAATTTTAATATTTTGTTTTCTCTAATATTAAAAAAAATCTTTTAAAAGGTAATTAATGTCTTTAAATCTTAAATCATCATTGATTGAGATGCCAATTAAGATGCCAGTTGATGAGATATCTGTTGGAATGCTATCAGAGTTGCTATTCCTAATGCCCAGTTTGGTGATGTTGTTATCATTATTTCCAGTGTTAGTGGTATTTTTGATATTCTTAATATTGGTAGTACTTTGATGTTTCTGATGCTGGCAGTTGTGGTACTGGTAGTTGTAATACTGGTGGTGCTTTTGGTTGAGATGTCAGTTCGTAGTTCATTATTTTAGAACAAGATAAAAAATATAGTATAAACATACAGTAAATGAAAATTTAAATTACACTAATGAAAATTTAACTGTGTTATCTGAATCTTATAAATAGTATGATTATTTCTACTATATTCTTTTGACAAAAAAATTCAATTAAAATTGTTTAAATTTCGTCAGGATCATCATTATATTCAAATTCAAAGGTTTGTTCTTGAATATGTTAAAAATAATCTAGCATTATTCTCAATCTTAAAATATATATACCTGTAAGTTTTACTCTTATACTTTAGTATATGACAATTTACTATTTGGAAAATATCTGATAAAAGGTTTTTAATTTTGCTACTACTAATACCGTTCAAATGTATTTCACTGATAAAAACAGATTGCTGAACTGAACAGCAAAAAGTCTTTTATTTTTTTAGTTCTAAAAAATGAAAGTATAAGTATAAAAACATGCACCAGTCAAAATCAAAAAAATCAGACATGCAAAAAATTGGCCTAAATTCGGCCTAAATTCAGTAAATTATCAAAAAATCAGCCTAGCCAATTAGCATACACTAGAAATCGACCTATCTTATTTATAGCCGATTGGCATACTTATTGCTGATTAGCATACATTAAAATTGACTAAAATTTGACCCATCTTATTTATAGCTGATTGACATCTAATTTACATCTGATTGATATATATCAAAAATCGGCTAAAATTCGACCCATCTTATTTATAGTCGATTAACGTCTGATTTACATCTGATTAATATATATCACAAATTGGCTAACATTCAACCTATCTTATTTATAGCTGATTGACATCCGATTTACATCTGATTGATATACATTAAAAATCAGCTAAAATTCAACCTATCTTATTTATAACCAATTGGCATACTTATTGCTGATTGATATATGTCAAAAATCAGTTAAAATTTGACTTATCTTATTTATAACTGATTGGCATACTTATTGCTGATTGGTATACGTTAAAAATTAGCTAAAATTCAACCTGACATTCAATTTACATCTAATTGATATACATCAAAAATAAACTAAAATATTTCAAAATAAAATAAAATTCGAAAGGAAATATAACTGATATTTAGGATTAACAGCCAAATAATACTAAAAACATCTAATTTATTTTTACAAATAGTATTTTCTATTAATTAAATTAACAGCTAAATATTTTTTTGCATTTCATCAGGCTGAAATTCAATAGTTAATCAGTACAAATCGACCCAAAATATGATGAACTGGTATTATACAATCACGACTTTCTGAATAAAATTTAATATTTCATAATTTAACATTATAAGTTCCTTCTTTACTAAAATAATATTGCATATTTGAAGAACTTGCAAGTTTATACCAATGAACAAATGCTAGAAAATGTTTAGCCTTTCTGAATGGTAATTGACCTTATGTGTAAAATAATATTGGACTTGACCAGAATAACAATTGACTGTATCATCATTTGTAATAAATTTGATCAAAATGTATGAATTTTTTATATGTCACAAAGACATTGACGATCTGAAGATTTTAGAACCAATTCAATACCTTCTGAATTGATTCATTTTGACTTGAATCATTATACCATCTTCTAAATCCTTATCAAATGGTTTCTTAAAATCAAACATGATATAAGTCGCATTGTAATATTTAACCATTAAATCAAGCATTTCGCTTGAAATAATTATATTATCAGATGATAGTTTAAGGAATTTGTCAGGAAATGATTCACTACCAGTAACATTTGATTCCTTAATATTTTGTGAATTTATCCAAAATTGATGGATATCGTCAGAAGAAAATTCGTCTGTATCTGAAAGAGAACTAATCGAAGGCTGATTGTCTAGCAATTCAAGCCCTTTTACCTTAATACCACCAGAACTTGTAATACTGTTGATTTGAATATTAAATATCAATTAACGCATTAACTCAGGTTCAATTTTTCTATTACTATTCAGTAAAAAAACCTAAAAATTGTTCATAAATTAGTAAGCAGATTTATTCAAGAAATTCTCAAAAAAAATACCTAATATTCTATTCATGCATTCAAAAGAAAAATACCAAAATGCATATAATGGATTATAGTCTCTTGAGCAATCATACAAATGGAGAAAAAGGTGAAGATTTGGCATGATTTTATTGCATCTGTGATTATTTTCAATCAACTTCACTATCTCAATTAGTCTTCAATGTGCTTTATATAATAGATCTGATTTTACAATCTGGTTTACTAAAATTGTATAAATCCTTACGAAATGTGTAAGAATCTTTTTACCTATAATTAGAAGATGTTTCTAAAGCAAAATAGTAGCATATACAGTGAAAAATATTTGTCACTGATCAGCCGTAAATTAGAAAATCCTTCTTCTTTATGAATTTTATCCAGAATTTGACCCAGATTAGAAGGAATCTGAAACTTTTTCATCTTTTTCTGAATATTATTCAAGGTATTTGATGTCAAATCCCTTTATCAATTCAGATTCATTTTACTATCCATTGTGTAATGCCTAAAAATAGGCAATGCATTGGATTAATTATGATATATTTTATAGGGTTAAAATATGGTAAACATAATAATTTAAACCATCTTATACTACTTTGCTTTACAAATTATTTTTGTGAAGCATCTAAATTACAGCGTCTCTATTCTAATTCATTTTGACAATGCTCAATTAGATCTCACATAATGAACCAATCATCGATATTATTCATTCTTGACAAAATTATGCTGATGATTTATAATTTGCCTTCTTTTCGCATCTATAATATGATACTAAGGCCAAAATATGTCCACATATTTTTCTAGCAGTCAGTACATCATATAAAATAAGAATTAAAGCTGCACGAATATTCTTTTCTTCAGGATATTTATATGTTTTATCTATTATAAATCCATCTCAAAGTGATTCTAATTCATCTATAATCAGCATTAAATAGTAATTTATTTTATGTAAACTGACTTCACTTAGTTTGGATAAAAGACTAAGAGTCAGTAAATTTTCATGTTTAAATCAGTTATTACGAGGCAAATTGCATATAGCGGCATTTATTACTCTAATGCTATAAACAGTATCATCATATGATTAGAACCAGTTGAGATTTAGCATTAATCCAAGATGAGAATCAGCTACTTCATTTCAAAAAAAATTTGCCGAATCTTCTTGTGAAGATTTTTTTAACATTTACCAAACTTCACCATTATATATATCAGTCATAATATTGTCAAAACACTAATGATTTGTCTATTGTCTCAGGCTAATTTCAAAATTAAGCTGATGATACATAGAATTAAGTTATTGTCGAATTCCAGAAAATGGAAAGATTAAATTAGAACAAATTAAAGTTCAATTTGTTGATATGATTTTTTAAGATAATGGAGTATTGCAAAATCATGTTTTGCGAATTGACAAATTGAGAAATTCTATATGCTGACATTTTATTACAGTTGGGATATTATTCTGTTGAAAATTCACCATTTCCTGCTTTTGATACAGCTTATGACAATTGGAATAAGAAACAAAATGGTAAAATCAGTCATTTAATCTAAGTGCTTTTTTCGTTAAGTATATTGAATTTGAAAATTTCTAAATTTGTCACCTCTGATTTCTGTCAGAACCAATTTCATAAATTTTATTAATGTCTCAGTTGCAGACTTTATAATATTGAATCTTGTTCAAAATGACATGATCTAAAGTAAAATTCACAAAAATCAATTATCAATTGATTCTGTATTTAGTGGATTTTGAATGGCTCATAATCCGGTGATGCATAATCTTCAAAAATTTCAAAATCATTCTCTACAGAAATATTATTATCTTCAGATTCACCTGTAATATAATCTTCTTTAGTAGTAAATTCTAAAGATTCTGAATGTTAGTTGGCTTCTGTTTTAAGATTATCAGAAGGATTTATGTCAGATTTTAGATAATTTGTGTATTTTCTTACACGTTTCTTAGGTAAAAAAGTAGAATCAAAATCTTCTTGATGTTCATTATCAGATTTATGTTCGATGATTTCTATAATTCGTCCAGTCAAAATCGATGTTGATGGTTCTCCCATTTCGTCTTGTATTCTGAATTAATAAAATATATCTGAAATAGAACTTTGTGAATCTTGATATCTAATTCTAGTATTACGAGAGGTTAATAGCCTAGAAGTAGATATATTTTTTTCATCAGTTAAATCACCAATTGATCTACTTGTTCTTCTACAAGAAGGTGTATTTAAAGATTAAAAAGTAGAAATATCTTCTTCATCAATTAATTTAGGAATCAATCTATTTCTTTTACGAGAAGATGTATTAGAAGATTGACTAGATAATGAATCATCATTATCACTGTATAATTTAGAAATCGACCTTTTTCAGCTCATTTTTATTTTATAATTGAGAAATTAAGAGGAAAATAAAGTTTGAAATGGAGTTATTTTTAAGGATGATTTTAGTTGAATTTTATATTTTTTTAAAAAAATGCAGTAGTTTTACAAATATTTATATTATTATACTAAACTATTGTTTTCTTTTTTTAGTAAATATAAACAATTAAACAAATTTTCTTTTTAAAATAATTGTAATATTTATAACTATTTTTGTTAAGTTGTTTTAATCTAATGTATTGATAAATTATTTATTTCTGATTTACTTTAAATGTGTTTTGATTTAATGCATCAATAAATTATTTCTAAATCTTGTATTGATTTAATATATAATAAAAGTATTATTTCTGATTTACTTTAAGTACATTTTAATCTAATGCATCAAAATTGTTTCTGAATCTTATATTGATTAATGCATAATGAAAATATTATTTCTGATTTACTTTAAATGCATTTTAATCTAATGCATCGATAAATTATTTCTGAATCTTATATTGATTTAATGTATGATGAAAATATTGTTTTCAATTTACTTTAAGTGCATTTTGATTTAATATATCGATAAATTGTTTCTGATTTACTTTAAGTCTTTTTTAATATATAATTAAAATATTTATTACATTGATAATTATTTCTGATTTACTTTAAGTATTATATTGATTTAATGTATTATCTGATATAACTATTTAAGTTTATTTCTGGCATATATATGAAAATTTATATAAATAAGCTTAATTTTTCCACTTCTTAAAAAAATAATTTCAACTCAAACTTTATCTTTTTAAATCAAATTTTATTTTTACAATCAAATTTCTTCTTTAATTTCTTCTTTTTACAATTTCTCTTTTTGCAAAATGCTACCAAAACGTTAAACAAAAAAATCGTCACAAGAACAAAAGAACGTAAGTTGAATTTTATTAATTAACCAGCCAATTTTTTCAAATGTTAACCAAATTTTTTGCTTTTCTATAATAAAAAAAAAGACAAAAATGAGTCCATATAATATCATCTGAAGATGAACTGGTTATTTTAGATCATAAGTTAGTCATAATATAATACTATTTTTATATTAATACTAAATAATTTTTCAAATTATAGACATAGATTTAGAAGAAATGCAAAGACAATATAGAGAAATTTGGCTCCCATTAAAATCTCAATAACAACCAATGGCAAGTACTTCAGCTGTAGTTGAATTTGAGATTTTTGATGATTCAAATGATTTAGAATCAGGTATATTATTTTTAATTTATTTCTATTCATTATTTTATAAGTAATAATATATTTTCTTTATTCCTACATAGAGAATCAAATATTAAAAGAAAAACTTGCTGAATTTACCAAGAGAATCAAGAAATTGGAGTGACAAAATTCTGATCTCTTGAAGAAAAACTGATTTCTTGCTGAAATAAATGATGAATTCAGCAAGAAAAATGAAGATTTACAGAAAAAATAAAATTCGTATATTAATATCTTATATTTACAATAACTAATTTTTCTTTTTTAATATTTAAAACTTGACCGATTTAAGAGATTACGACTGCTAAAATCATTAAAGCAATCTGATGCTGATCCTCCTGCAAAATGAAGAAAAATCAGAAAATTATCATCAAAATCAAAGGAAAAAAAGCAAATGCATTGTACTAATGATGAATTAGAAAAATCAACACAAAACAATTCTGAGGACAATGATAATTTAATAACAAAAGAGGCTAATGTAAAAGGAGCCAGAGTATGTTTGAATTTATATCTAAATAATTTAAATTTTTAGCTGATTTTTTTCCTGCTTTTTGTATTTAGACTAAAATGAAGGCAGTTTTAAAAACCGTCAGCTTAAAGGACAATTTGGATTATGATAAATCTTTTAATAGTGAGAAAATGCCATATTATATCGTAGACTGATTCCTGAATTATGAAAGTCTTTGGCTCCGAATTTTTGGCTTTTTGTTAATCAACTTATAAACTGGTTGAAAACCCTCCATAAATCACGTCAGATAGCTCGAAGAATTAAGAAAAGCAGAAAGAGCCCTTTAAAGCTGCAACGAATTCATAATAATAATTAAGTACATAAAGTAAGCAAATAGCATATATTCTGAATTTAGGTTTATTTGAATCAATAATTTAATATCATTTATTATTTATTAGAAAGCAGCTTAGTGAGTAAAGACAGCAAAGTATTTGTTTAAAGAAAATGACTAACGAATTGCGAAATACGAAAGGCAACCTTTACTCTAAATTCTCAGCAATCACCTATATTATTTACCAGAAATAAGCAAAATGGATGAAGAAAATCGTCAAAGATTCATTATCGCTGTATATGATTATTCTTGACGATCAGCTGAAGTTTATTATTTTCTTTATCTAATTTAGTATATTTCAAATTTATTTAGTATATTCCACTAATTATTTTTTTCTTTTAGCTGAAAAATTTACTGAAAAAAATACTCGATCCTTGTGCTGCTATAACATCATCATCTCAAATTCAACGAAAGAGAAAATACAATAATGATGTGTAGCATTATGATCAATTACATCCTTATAATACTTCAAAGTAGTCATATAAAGCACAACCTAGTGCGGTCTATGATACTGAAGTCAAAGCAGGAGTTACAACTGCAGAAAAATATGTAACAGAAACTGAGGAATATACTGAAGTCAAAGGGGGATTTCATCTGCTGCTGAAGAAAGTGAAGATGATCCCGTAATAGACAATAGTGAATGATGAATTTTTGGGTAATTTGAAGTGAGAATAGATTGATTTTAATAATTATTTTTTACATTTTTTTGGGTAATTTAGGTCAATTTTTTATTATTATCTTTACGTTTTTTTCAGTGAAAACGGATTGATTTTTTATTATTATCTTTACGCTTTTTTAGTAGGAATGGATTGATTTTTTATTATTATTTTTATGTTTTTTTCAGGTGATTTAGGTTAATTTTGATAATTATTTTTACATTTTTTTGGGCGATTTAGATAAGAATAAGTCAATTTTAATAATTATCTTTACATTTTTTTTCAGACGATTTAGATGAAAATGGGTCAATTTTAATAATTATCTTTACATTTTTTCAGGTGATTTGGATTGATTTTTTATTATTATCTTTATATTTTTTTGGGTGATTTGAGTCAATTTTTTATTATTATCTTTAAGTTTTTTTGGGTGATTTGAGTCATTTTTTTGGGTGATTTGGGATGGGAACAGGTCAATTTTAATAATTATCTTTACATTTTTTTAGACGATTTAGGTCAATTTTGATTATCTTTACATTTTTTTGGGTGATTTGGATAAGAATAGGTCAATTTTAATAATTATTTTTTACATTTTTTTTGGGTGATTTAGAGTGAAAACAGGTTGATTTTAATAATTATTTACATTTTTTGAGGTGATTTTAGGTTAATTTTTCTATTTTTTACATTTTACATTTATTATTTTTGTATTTTTTGGGCGATTTCAGAAGGAATGGATCATATTTTTATTATATATTATTTATTTATCTATATTTAAGATGATTTAAAGGGATTTTAGAAGAAAATGGATTATATTTTATTATTTTACTATTCTATTTTTAATAGGAAATTAATCAGTAGATTTTTAGTGATATTTTGTTATATTTTTGCAAATTTATATTAGGTTTTTATTATTAATAAAATTTTAATATTTAATAAATTTAATAAATAAAATATACTAATTATTAATGCTGAATTGCTTGTCTGATTGGAGTCAATTGGCATCAATCGACATCTGAATTGTTACCGAATTGATACTAAATTGAGGCTAATTTTAGGCTGATTTATGGTTGAATTGCTTGTTTGACTGGAGTCGATCCGTATTGATCAGCATCTAGATTATTGCCAAATTAAGGCTAATTTTAGGCTAATTTATGGTTATTTAAGTTCTGAATGGCCATGTCCAATTGGGGTCGATTAGCATCTATTAGCACCTGTTTGTACTGATTGAAAAATATGACAAATTAGACGTAAATAATATTAAAATTAGCCTAAAATCAGCCATCTAATTTTTAGCTAATTTGGACTATTTCGACTAGTGCTTAGATGCTGAGTTATTATGTTCAAGGATCTGGCTGAATTTATGTGCTGGCCAAAATTGTGAAATAATGCTAACCAATTTTATATTGCGTCTTATTGTACTAATCACATAACTTTTGCTGACTTATGGATTAAAGAATTCAAAATGCAAAATATAAAAAACCATGCATTATCATAGTTAGCCTACATCATCTTGTAATCCAACTATTGTTTATTTGTTAATGATATATTGATAGGATATTGTAAGCACTTCTGAGTCCTGATCATAGTTTAATCTGAATCAAGGTAATGAGTATGCTAATTTTTTAAGCATCCCTATAAAATTCTCTATTCCTATAAGAAAAATTCTTGAGAACGCTTTTAGGGATAATCTTGATATTATTTTTAGACTTCTTAGCTTATTTTATTAATTTCTTTATTATCTGTCTTTAAGAATCTTATCAACTCTAAGAAATTTTAAAGTTCTAGGAAAAAATCAAAATTTTTCTATAATATACTACTTAGGCAAATATAGTCATATATATAGTTGATATAGTTGATATATAGTCAATATATAGTATATAAAAAAAATAAAAAAAATAAAGTGTTCAAAAATTCATAAGGCTTATAGAATTCTTAAGGACAAGTAGTAAATTATCTTCCTAGAGTTCTAAAATCGTTAAAGAAGATACTTCTAATATTCTTGTTAAGTTATTTTGCCATCCTTATAAATTTTCATAAGGCTAAATTTTTGATAAGTTATTAGAACTAACTTATAGCATTAGGTATTTTTATTCCATCTTAATTAGTATTACTAGTTCTGAATACTAACTCGTGACAGAATTAGTAATAGATTTACTATCTTTCTTGAGATTATTAGGCTATTTTATTTCTTTCTTGATTAGTATCACTAGTATCACTAGTAAAAAGTAGTAATTTTTAGGAAAAAAAAATTGAAAATTTTCTATATTATCCTTATGGTCTATATAAAATATAATATAAAAAAAAAGTTAAGAAACTCAATTTTTTTCAATGACAATAGTATCACTAGTAACATTCATCAAAAAACTTTCTTTTGGCCTAGAATTCCTAAAGAGCCTATCATCTGCATCACTAGTTCTGTTATGAGTTTTTTTTTCCTGTAACACTAGTGACAAGTTATATTATTTTTATTTATCTCTAAATTACCTACCAGTATTTGCGTTAGCCTACTTTTTCTGATGATAATATTCTCTCAATCCATGTTTTTTTTGCATATATATTATAATAGTCATATCTGGATTTTATCAGCTCACTGCATTTTTTATAAGGAATTTACCTAAAATTCTGATGGATTTTACATTCCTTTAGATCATAGCATCTCTGATTGCATTTTTTTTCAGTTCTAAAAATATATAGACAATAATAAAAATTCCAGAATAAATCCTTCTGAGATCGCATTTCCTTTTTTTTTGCCTTTCATTTATATATATCTATTAATAATATCAGAAAATTATTTTCATTTAAACTTTTTTCTTGTGAATAATATACCTCAAGTTTTAATATAACTATAAATTATTTTAAATTGTTTGAGAAAAAAATGATCCAATTTGAGCTTTCAGAGTACTTTAATACCTCTGTCCTTTTTCACCCAGAGGCTGAAAAAAATAAAATGATAGGTCAGGTAATCAGATATTCTGGTGAGAATTACTTGATAAGCATCTTAACTCATGATATTTTAGTTCTTAAAAATGATGAGAGGTCGACTTTAACTCACAATGATGAAATAATAAACTATTGAGATATTCCTTTCATACCAGTTGATATAAAAAAAGCTAAAGAATATATTAATTAATGATTCGGATAAGATCGGCACTAATTTACTATATAAATTCGGGGTGAAAATTTCTGATTTATTAAGGTAACATGAATATTGCAAAAAAGACATTATATATCGATACACAAAAAAACCTGGTAACTCACGTTTTTTTTTATGTAATCTACTGCATGAATACATAACGAAAATGATAGTATCGAAAAAAAACATTTTTTATAGACTAAAAAAATATTTTTATTTGCACGCACGTCAGATTTTGGCCTTTCTATACTATAATTGAACTTCTCAATTTATGCTTCTAAAGTAATTTTCTTAAATATTATTAGATAACAAGTTTATTTATATGTTTTTTAGCATATCTTTTTATTGAAATAACACTTTGGTATTTTTTTTATTACAATAAAAATGCGTTCACAATATTTCATATTTATTGTATAAATATGAAGTAATAAATTCATTTATGTTTTTTTTGAAACCATAATGTTTTTGCAATTTTTAGGCATTTTCTGCTTCTTTCATATTCTTAAGAGCCATAGATTATTTCCATTTACGTGAAAAAGTTGTAATCTAGTTGGAAATAGTTAACTCTTTTGGAATATCATCTAAGTTAATTTCACCTTCATGTCCGCAGCGTAACAATTCATCTCGCATCTCTTTAGCCGACATTTTTTGCCTAGGGTTAGCTATTCCTGTATGAAACATACATTCGAATAGCTCTTTTACTTCAGATACAATTCTTTTCACTGGTGTCCTGATCTTTTGATTTTCTTTTAGAGACTACCCTTTATAAAATAATTTATGACTGAAAGAATAATTGAGCATGTTGATAATATATATTTACAGCTTAGAAAATCACATACAAAAAGTGATACCTCTTTGATTTTGGGATAGTATCTGTTAGTACAGTATTGGTTGGACAAACAATCTCAATGTTCTATTTATTAGTGTTTTATTACCAATCGTCTTACAATACTTCATGTCATATGATTTGAATTACTTACTAATTCGTCATTTTTCTTGATTTCAGTATCATTATCTAACAAACATTGGATCAGTACTACAAGAATTTTTTATCTCAAGATGATACAGTTATAGAAACTATACCTTTTTTTTGATACTTGATGCTGTCCAAGGTTTGTTTGGCTTTGTATGTTGAGTAATCACTGGGTTTGGCTTGTCAAAAATTCGTTCTTTAGTGATCTTTTGTATTTTACTAGGTGAGAACTTATTCCACGATCCAAATCCAAGAAGAGCTCTCCCATAAATATATCCTGCATCATCAGCTTCATTTGGCCAAGCCCATTCTGACCAATTTGTAATACCTTGTATAGTACCTAATGTACTTTTGCGATCTATTTATAAATAAAGTATGTAATTTTCCTGAATTTTGATTATTTAGTGAATCAAATCAATTACAAACCTTGAGAACAATTAGGTTGAATATGTGCTACATGAGTACCTGCAAGACCTTTGATTGCATCCTCGATATTTTTATCAGAAGTAATATTATATCCTAGTTTTACATATCTTTTGATGGCATGAGTTATCTTATAAATAAATAAAATAATTTAGTAAATATAATGCAAATTCTATCAAAAATCTGAAAATTCAAAATATTTATTACCTGTGCATGATGGGAATCTATTGTTGTTTTCGCCTCACCTGCCTCTAAAAATATCCAATTTTTTATACTAACATTATACCATCCTTTCCAATATGATAAAATAATCATCAATTCAGTGTTATGGTAGTGAGGACCGTTATTGGAAATTATGGTAACCCATGATGGCTTCTTTTCAAAAGTTTCTATTACACTATGTAACGAAGAAGTAGTGAACCAGGCATCCTGTTTTGTATCATTTGACCAATGGTCAAATGCCTGAATATCTAGATCAGATGTCCTAGAATTTTTAGTATAAACAAGTATCAAATGAAGACTCCAATCGCGTTTGCCAAAAAATTTTGATTTTGTTTTTCTTGTGCTCTTGAAAAGAATTCTCATTTTGTAATCCATAATTAACAAAACATCATCTGAATCAAGTTGGAGGAGATTTGAATTTAACTGAGCATTTAGATATGTTTTTCTAGCATGATGTTACATAAAGGATATTAGTTGTTTTTGATATTCTTCAAGTATTTGATGATGTATTACATTTAGATTATTTCGTAATTTCTCAAAAAATCCAAATAAACCTTCACAACTTTGGCAGATTCTTGGATGATCTTGATTACAATCACCAAATGCATATTGAAGACAATGACTCACACAAGGAGTATGAATAGTACTACCCATATTATCAATTTGTAATTTTTTGGTAAAATCTTTGCGAAGGTATCGTTTTAAAATTTGTGATTCATTTACTAATTCTTTCTATTTATTATTATTTTATATATTAATAAATTCTAAATTAATTTTTCATATAATAAAAGAATAAACAATAGTCTTATCCGAACACCTAGATCTGTAATATACATTTCAATAATTTTTTCAATTTCAGCAAATACCAAATAACCACATTCATTACATGTCATACACAATCCTCCAAGATCTTCTTTATATTGAAAACGCTCTCCTTCTAAATGTGTCATAAATGATGTACGTTTCATACCATCAGGATATTGCTCATAAAATTTTTTCCATAGTGACTGTTTGCAATCTTGAAGATATAATACAGGTAATCCACTTTCATTGTCAGTCTTATATGAGCTCATATTTACGTTGCTTTTATCTGCAAAAAATGATCCAAATTGACTTAGTATTTCTTTTTTAGCTTGACACGATGAATAATTAGTTTTAATAATAGAGGTGCACCATAACCATTAACTCGTGCATGTTTTCGGAATTCAGAAATGGTATGTCTTCCAACCTTTTATTTATATAAAGTAATGATTACTACTTATACAACTAAATAAACCATTACAATTTGTTTTCAACTCTGAGTAAGAAAATTCATCTGCAATAATTGATAAAACCCTACGCTTATCATCACAATTTTGCTTATTGTCATCCAATACACATTTGAAAGAATTCCAGAAAATCTTGGTTTTATTGGGCATGTGAATTGAAATACTGGTAAGAAAACCTATTTTGCTAAGTTGTTGAAGTGTTGCACGATCTTATTCAGGTTAGGATGATCTAGACCAAAATTGATACTAATAAAATTGTTTGTCAATATTATTTTGTCAATATTTATATAAACTTTAGA
>CAJVPP010000804.1:0-26056 GCA_910592005.1 Funneliformis mosseae
AACACCAACTCGACTTGATTTGAACTCGACTCGGCTTATCTGACTCGTGAGTTAACTCGACTCGTCCGGAACTCTAAGAAGAATTATTATCAAAACTTCTATCAGAAAAGTTATTACCAGAACTTCTGCTAAAGGAATTATTAACAGAATTTCAACTAGAAAAATCAGAATGAATACTTTTATTTGATAACATTTGAATAAAGTATTTGCCTATTTTTTTGATTTTTTAATGTTTTGATTTTTGTTTGTGCATGAATTTCCTAAATTTACTAATAGAAGCTTAAAAGTCTTCAGTTCTTTTATATTTTTTATTATAATTGAATAAAGCCATTCTGCTTCATTTTTTATTTGGTCCTCAAACTATCTAACTTCTTCTTCTGTGCTATTTTCATTATATGAATTTAGAATATCAGTAGAATTAATATCAGTATCATCATGACCTTTTCTTTTTGTTGTTATATTCTGATAATATTATATTTGTTATTTTAATCGTCTTATATTTAAAAAACAGATTTTTTTTTAAAAAAAATTTTTAAAAAAAAAATTGATTATTGTTAAATTAGTTATATGTAAATCTGACTTACATTAACATAATATCAGCTAGAATTATATGTTTAAAATTTTATTTACCTTAATAAAATAACTAAAATTTACAAGCTAATAACTTTAATCCAGATGTCTTAATTAAAATAATCTCAACATTAAGTTATAACTTTGTTTAATATCTATTTAATAATGTTAAGATATATGTATTAAAAAATTTTTTATTAAATATTTAAGTTTAATAAATTTATTTGAATGATTTATTGTATTTTAAACTGTATTATTAGAATTGTTATAGATATTAACAAGAATAGAGAAATAGTAAGAGTAGTATTTTGTATAAACAAAAGAATTATTGATATTGAAATAGAATAAGAAACTGCACATTTTAATATTAATGAAATATCAATATGTAGAATTTAATTTTTATTATAAAATACTTTTATCTTAACAATTCATAAAACAAAAGTGATAATATTATCATAGACCTCACTTTATTTAAATAATCAAATATTTATATGAGATTAATCATATATAGTTTTAAGCAGGTGTAAATCTTGAAACAATACAACAATTTTACTCTTACACCTGATACATTTTAGTTGATAAAAGAATAAAAAAAAGAATACACAAGATTAAAGAAACTAAATTATCTATTTAAATCTAAATATTAATAAAATTATTTTTGTTAAAATATAAAAAAAAATAGGTAAGTAACGTAATCACTTACAGTGAAAATCAAATCCTAGTTAAAATATTTAATAAACTATTATTAATTATTTGAATAGGTATTTGAAGAAAGAATTTAAGATATTTATACCTTCTAGTAAAACTTTTTTATTAAAAGCTAGATTTATGATCATGGTTAACCAGAAGTTAGACTTAATATTTGATGTTTTTTAATAATTTTTTAATTTTTAATTTAATTTTTTTATAATCATGACTTTTTTTTAATTTTGATTTTAGAATTTCATTCTTTTTTTATATTTTTATATATATATTTTTTAATATTCATTTTTTTTATTATGTCTATTTTTTATATTTTTATATTTTTTTTTTAATCTGTTTTAATTTTTATTTTTTTCTATTTTTATTTATTTTTTTTTTTATTTTTTTCTTTTATTTTTTTTGATGATCATAATTTTTTCTTATATAAATTCTTAAATTTCATCAAATTATAATAGTAATAAGTTATTGGTATAATATAAATTGATTAAATTATTATTTTTAAATTTATCTTTTTGATCAAATAGTAAAGTAGTTATATAATCTTTATCAAATTTTTTAAAAATACCTTTGTAATATTTAGTTATCAATTTTAGAAATCTATTAAATATAATCATTTAAGCAAAGTATTTATTAAATATAAAAAATTATATAAAAATAAAATATTATCACTTAGATTGTCTAGCATGCAAATTTACCTGTAAACTAAAATTATGTATTATTTTTTATAATAAAATATTAAATTAAAAATTAAATTATTTAAAAAATATCTTATAAACTTAAAATTTCTTCTAATAAAATTAATAAAATATATATTAAAATATAATTTTTTTATATAATTATTATATTATTAAATTAATATTTAAGTTTTAAAAAATTTATTATAATAATTTTTTAAAAAATTCTTTAAAATTTATATGTTTACAAACTAATTAAATCATTTACTACTAATAAAAGTCATAAAATTTCTTAGTAAATTATAAAAAGTAAAATAATTAAAGTTATTTTTTATGATAAATTTTATAATATTTTATTATGATTGATGTTACTAAAAATAAATATTAATAAGATTATCAAAGTCAATAATGAAATTTGTTAATTTATAATTTTTTTAAAAATTACAAATTTTTAGCTTATAAGTAACTGTAAATTATTTATAATATAATTAAAAATAAAATTTAGAATAATATATTATATGTTTATAAAATATATTTTTTAAAAATTTTTTAAAAAATTTTAATTTTTCATAAAAGTAAATCAGAAGTAAATTTATAGTAAATAAGCAAGCAAATTGTTTGCAAACCTCTACAATCTAATGATAAGTATTAAATTAACAAATATTTCAAAATATATGATAATTTAAAAAAAAACATTATATAAACAATTAAAATAAAGAAATTAATTTGATTAACAGAATGAAAAAGATGATTTAATCTCTTGCAAAAATGTAATCAATATGTAATATTAAATAAGACACAAAACTAGTTAAATTGATTATTCTAGCATATAATAAATAATATGAAATATTAAATAATCTAATAGAGAAAACCTTTTATAGATTTTAATATAATATTAAAATCATATTTAATTCATAACACCTTTTTGTTAGATAATTAATCTATAAATATTACCTTTGATTTATATCATTAAATATGAAGAAAATACTCTTAATAATAGAAAATTAGGATATATTAGAAATAAAATTAATTAAAATTAAAAAACTCAAATAATAATTGAATTACTCATTACTACTTATTCTTAGCTTGTAAAATATTAGAGAAATAATTATTATATAAAATTTTAATTTTTTTTAAAAAAAATTATTAAATTAGTATTTATTTATTTAATCAGAGTTTTTATTTATAAATAAAACTTTGAATATTTTGTTTGTAAATAAATAAGATAAAATTATCAATTAAATAAATTAAAAAAATATAAAAAATATTTATTTATTTATCCAATCAAAAAATAAATTAAATAATAAAACTAATAAAGCAAAAATTTTAAATATTTGAAATGATATTTAAATTTCAAATGAAAACTCTTACTTAATATAATTTAATATACAATCAAAAAAATATTTTTAAATATTTTTTATATTATATACTATTTTTTTACATTAATTTTCTTATCATTTTTTTGTATTATTTAAAATTATATCTGATATAATTATATTCATAGTATTTTAAGAAATTATTAATTGATACTGAAAAATATGTATTTTGAAAGAAAATTTTCTTTTTTTCTAATTGGTTAAATATTAAAGATTTTTTTTAACTTATTGTAGATGACATAGGATTTTGAAATATACTGAAAAAATTTAGGTTGTAGTTTGCATAAAATTAGCCAAAAAATCATATAAAATTTTCTTTTTAAATAATTTTTGATATCACAAATTTTCTTAATTAATGTCATTAAAAATTATTAATTAATAGGTAAAATTTAGTTTCAAACTTTGAACTATTAAAAGTTAGATATAAACAAATTTTTAAAATAAAATTATAAATTATACAAATCTATATAATATAATATCTTTTTTAATATATTATATATAAGGTATATATATTCTTTAATAATTATACATTTAGGTTTTTCTATAGCAAATATGTATAATATTTAATATGATATATTATACAAATATTCAAAATTGTATAATTAATCCATAATTAATATATTCTTAATAAATGAATCTTATTTATAAAATTAAAGTTATAATTAGATTTTACTTTATATTTTCTTTAAAAATAAAATATTATACCTTATTTTAAATTTATAATTATTTTAATAATTAATTAAATATTTATAATTAATTATTTTATTTTATTATTATTCTTATTATTATTTGATTAATTTATTTTTAGGCTAGATTAGTTTATCTTTTTAGTTAAATTATTAATTTTCATTGTTACAGTATAAGATTTTAGCAAATTCTTTGATTTTATTAGTATTTATTATTATTTTAAATATTATTAATCATAATTATTATAATAACTAATCATTAATTTTTTTATTATATTAATATCAATATTAATATTAATATTGAATATAAAAATAGCCCTTATAGTTTCTGCATAAAGCTAAATAAAATTAAACTTATTTTTTCCTTTTTTAAATAGTTATAGTTAATATTATATAAAGTAAAATTATCTAATATAAATAACTATATCGTATATAATATAAACTATATACAGTATTAAATATTTTATTTATTTTTTTAAATAAATATGAAAAAAAAAAAATTTTTTTGAAAATAATTTTTTAATTTAAACTTTAAAATTGCTAAAAAAAAAAAAATTTTATTAATAATTTTTATAATAAAATATTGTCAAAATTATTTTTCTAAACAATTAATATAATAATATCTCATAAATAATTATAATAATAAGTTTCAAGTGTTATAAAATTGATTTTTTTTTACCTTTTTCTCCTAATCACAAAAAATAGAAAAAGAAAAAACCAAAATATATTTCACAAAAAAATAACTGTAATTTGTGAAGTAATACTAACTTTTTAAACAATAATAAAAAACAACTATTACAGAATAAATCTATGACTATTTTGTCTAAATCTGCTAACAAAGTTACAGCTGGCCTCTCAAAAATTCTAATAACTACTGCAATTTTTTAGCTGGTAGTATAAATATAGACCAATAAATTACTTTTATTCTATCAGAAATAGTTGAATATAATATATTTATTATGTTTTCAAAAGATAATAACAACTTAGTAGTTTTAATTTTACCTCTAGTTACTGATAAATCATCAATCAAAGTACTAAAGAATAATTAAAAGACAGTGAACAGTATAGATGAAAATCAAGACTTCTGAAAATATACTTATGATAAGTCTAATAATAAAATTATTATCACATTTGAAAGAATTAGAGACACAACCACTTTTTATATTTACTATATCACAGAAGATTTCTTCTTAATAAATCTTTTTGCAAAAAAAACTAACAAAGTCTGTAAATTGTTTAACAATTTTAATTTTCTCCATTTATTAATATGCTTTAGACAAGTAACATTTTACAAACAAAATGATAAAAATTATCTGATTAGAATTCAATATACATGAAGATGCAAACTATATAATAGCTACAAAATTTTTAGATATGAAAACAGTTACATTTAAATCTTTTGCTTCACCTGTCCATTTTAGAATTTATCAATAGAACTAAAGAGTCTAAACTTCCTATTCAATCTATATCTATTCCTACTAATAATAATCATACTTTAAAATAATTATCACTTAACAATTCAATTTACAATAAAAAATTATGATCAGATCAAATAGATAATGAGAATATTCCATACAAATCAATAAAATTTCTAATAATAAATTAATTGACACTTAAAGAATCTTAAATAAACTAAATACTATCATTATAATATTAGCTAATCTCTTCAATAATCTTACTTTTTTTATGCATTATCTAAATGAAGTTAAAAAATATTTGAACATTTTTATTCTTATATCAAGAAAGCTGCTGAACTCAATAAAGGTTTTAAAACAGTAGATGCTATAGAAACTGATATGATATATGAATCAGAAGTTGATATGTATGATTCCAGAGTTGTAGAATATAAAAAATAACTTAAATAGCTATACAAAAAAATGAAGAATTATTTAAAAATAACAAAATCAATATAGAAAAACTCAATATTATCTTTAGAGCGGTTATTAGCATTTTAAATATAATATACAACTAAATATATCTTAATTATAAAGTTCTTATTTCTCAACTCAGCTTACCTGACATTATTAATAAATTAGATAATAATTCAAAGATTACTATCTCAGATTTATATTTTAAATATTATGATCTCATAAAATAATAATATATAAACTGTTTCTACTATACTTAATATTATTATTTATAATATCTATTCTTTAACATTATAATACAAATAACAAATCTTATTTTATTTATATAATCTTCACAATTTAGATATCATTGCCTTTATAAGAAACCAATTTTAAATTTCCTTTATAAATTTACTTTTTGAAACCTATTTGTATAAATAAATTTTTTTTTTTCAGTATTGATCTCCCTTCTTAAGATATGAACTTTAGTATTAGTTTTTTGTTAGAAAACACTTAACTAATCACATCTTTTACTATTTATCCTTTTACCACTGTATTTTTTTTCTTGATTTTCAATTTAAAAATAAAACTAAAATTCATTATTAATATTTATATTTCAGTTCAAATATATAATTACATGATAAAATTAACAGAAATACTTTAGACTTAATCAATGATGCTTACTAGAAGAATACTCTTATGATACTTTTTAGTGATTTTAATACTGAATCACTTAAGATATTAAAACTTTCTAATTTTATAATATTTTTTAATTCACTCATGATCTTCATTTAATCAACAATTTGAATTTGATCAAATATTAAAAGCCAATAGATGATCTTATTACTGTGACAGGTAAAATTTTAGATAAATTTTAATTAGTAGAATAGGAAGTCAATTTTATTGTTATGTAGATCTTTTGTGAAGATCATTTTGTCTATTTTATTACCATTGATCAATTATGCAGATTCTTAGATGTCAATTTTATTGCCTTTGATAATCATATAAATAAAGCTCTGAACAGTTCAGATTAATCTGAAAATTTTCTGTTCAGATCAACTTTGGTTCAGTTTCAGATTGCAAAAAATTCAATCTGAAAATTTTCAGTTCAGTTCAGAATTTTTTTAGATTATAAATCTAATCTAAACCAAAAAAAATCTGAACTGAACTGAAAATTTCAGATTGATCCAAAATTTCAAATCATTTGAAACAATTAAATTTATCGTTACAAACAAACGATAAAAGAATCATTCGATTAGAATGATGAAATTATCGTTTTAAACGAACTATAAGAAAATTGTTTGATTAGAATGATCAAATTATCATTCCAAATAAATGATAAGAAAATCGTTTGATTGGAATGATCAAATTATCATTTCAAACGAATGATAAAGAATCATTTGATTGGTATGATAAAATTATTATTCCAAATGAACGATAATAGAATCGTTCGATTAGAATGATGAAATTATCATTCTAAATGAACGATAAGAAAATCATTCAATTGGAATAATCAAATTATCATTCTAAATGAATGATAAGAAAATTGTTTGATTGGAACGATAAAAATATCATTCTAAATGAATGATAAAAGAATCATTTGATTGGAATGATGAAATTATCATTCTAAACAAACGATAAAAAAATCGTTTAATTGGAATGATCAAATTATTATTCTAATCAAATGATAAGAAAATCGTTTAATTAAAATGATCAAATTATCATTCCAAACGAACGATAAGAAAATAGTTCGATTGAAATGATCTAATTATTGTTCCAAACGAACTATAATAGAATCGTTCGATTGAAATGATCAAATTATCATTCTAAATGAACGATAAGAAAATCATTCGATTAGAACGATCAAATTATCGTTCTAAACAAACGATAAAAAAATCGTTCAATTAGAATGATAAAATTATCATTCTAAAAGAATGATAAAAAATCGTTTATTTGGAATGATTGAAGTTATCATTCTAAATGATCCAAAATTTTGGATTAATCTGAAATTTTTAGTTCAGTTCAGATTTTTGCCAGTTTACAGTTCAGTTCAGTTTTAGATTAGCATTTTAAGATTTTTAATCTAAACTGAACTGAACTGAAAATTTTGGTTCAGTTTCGGATTAGCTTATAATCTGGACTGAACTGAACTGTTTGGAGTATTACTTGTAAATCATAGATGTATATTTAGTTGCTTGCAGATCTAGCAATTTTATTGACATGACAATTTTATTGCTTAGTGAAATGGTAACTTTATTTTTTTTGATATATTTAGCTTAGTTTATTTCAACATGTATAAATATTCTGTATTTTCTTTGTGTTTCAGTATTGGTGAGATGTTAATCTTTTAGGTACTGAACTTATATATTATTAATAAAAGAGTATAATTAACTAAGTATAAAACTTATTCTTCACAAACCCTTTGAAACTGTTATAAATTATCTGTGACCCTTTGTATTCGTGCAATTCCTTTTGTTAGTGAATTTATTATATAATATTGTATTAATTTGCTGTATTAAATTAGAGTCTCTAAAGTGGCAATCTCTGAAATATCTTGAGTTATCTTTGTATTTATTTTAAGATTATATTATATGTTGTATATTAAGAATAATTCTTTGATATTATTGTGAATCCTCACTCATGATTCCTTAAGTAATTATCTGTGTTTTATTTACCCTTTTTAAGATTTTATTTGAAGTTACAAAACTAATGTAACATTTTGATGCTCTTTATAAGAATCAGAAATAATAATTCATTACAACTTACACGAGTATTTAAGAATTATTAATATTAGAAAAAAATATCAACAACACAACTAACCACTTGAAAGAAACTGATATTAAAATCTTTTTAGTAATCAGGGAATTACAACAACAATTGGATACCCTTACTGACTTCTTAGTTATATCTATATTTATCCTGATGTTAAAGGAGGAATTAGAGGATTAGTTACATATAAAAGAAGTAAATTACCACTTAATGTAATCTATTTAGTCAAACAAGAAGTCAAGAAAGGATTAAAAGCCCTTAATAATCACTTATTCGACCTACATAAAGATAGAAATAATCTATTAAAAATCAGAAGAAACTTATTGAATCAATTTAGAGATTTCTATTAGTACATGAATTGTGACCTATACAGTAAAATAAGAAAACAACACTTAGACGACTACTTCAAATATTTAGGATAAACACATCTTATAAAATCCTTTGATAAGTCTTGTAAATTTGTCATCAACTATCTGAAAACTCAAGCATTTAATTTCAAAGATTCTATCAGTAGATTCACCAATAATATCGTGCATATACATATTCATCTCTAAGTGAACAATAATTTGAAGAAATAGGATAGTATTTTGACGTTAATAATCCTCATAGTCTTAATACTAAACAAGCAGTAAAAGCAGCAATATCTTTAGTATTTAGCCTTAGATTTATTATTACTTTGAATCAAAAGTAATATATCAACATATTCTTATAATCTCACATAACACTAATACCTTTAATTACAAAGAAACCCTCTATCAAATCCTGCAAACATGGCTACGATAACAGTTCAACTCAATGCATTGATAATGTGAATTACAACTAATATAACCAATGGATTTAATGGTATTAATATCTCAGCACTGCCTGCAGCAGAAAGTTCTATTGTAAAAGTTGATCCTTTCTATGGAAAAGACAGTGAAAATGCTTAGGAATGGATTGAAATGTTCTTAAGAGTAAAAAAAGTTAATAGATACCTAGACAATAGGAGAGTAGCAATTGCAGCAGGAATGTTAAGAGAGGAAGCAGCTGACTGGTACAATCTAATAAGCAATATAATTAACAGATGGGATGAAAATGCAAACACAGGATTTAAAAAAAGATTCTTAGCACGCTTTTCATTACAAGAAAAATTACATAGATGACAATATGAATTAATGAATCTGAAATAAGGAAATGAAAAGGTTTAAACCTATGCATCTAAATTTAAGAAATTAGCAAATAGAGCAGATGCAAGAGGAATTCCAAACGTCTTTAAAATACGAATATTCTTAAGTAAATTAAATAAGAAATTAACAACCTTAGTCACAATTCAAAATTCAGCTGATTTAGATGCTGTTATTTACTTAAGCTAAAACTGTTGAAGCTGAAAGATATTATGCAATAGAACATAATTTTAGTAAGTCAAAAGTTGATGATATTGAAAAATTATCTAAACAATTTAAAAATGGCTTTGAACCAAATAAACATTATGGCTGCATTAACCACTAATCTAGCTGAAAGAAAAAGTTACAATTCTAAAGGCAAACTAAGGAAAGAATGAATCTATTTCAGATGTAAAGAAAAAGATCATATAGCCAGATGATGTCTTTTAAAAAAAGTTTTACTTCAAAAAAACTGAAGAACCAGAAATGATGATTAAAGCAGAAAGGAAGTAAAAATGCTTAAATAAGAAGTCTTCCCAGCGATTAGAAGAAAAAGATCTGAATCACAAAGAGAAACTAATACTAGATGAACTTGATCTCAAACAATTAATGAATCAATAGAGATAACTGAACAGATACCTACAACAGTAGTAGACAATACTACTAAATCTAGGAAGAGAATACCTAGAGGACTATCACTTTTGGATAATATTGAACTTTACAATATTTGGGATAACCTTGTAAATATTAAAGCTAATATTAATATGAGATAAATAATGCAATTTAGATTGCAGTAACAAAAACTTCTTCAAGGAATGAGAAGACCTAAATTAGAAGGAAATGCAGTATTTATCAATACTCTAGAAGAAGAAGAATGAATTATGGCATTAAGATGTCATGTTAAATTTAGGAAAAACCTTATAACTGCTATAATTAATACAGGAGTTGCAGTAAGTATCATGACGCATAAATTGATGAAAAAACTTGAATTAGACATCAATGAACCTTCACAAATAATCATTGTTATTGCAAATGGATAGAGAGAAAAAGCACTAGAAATAATTAAAAATGTGCCATTAATCATTCAAGGAATTTTTATCAAAATGATATTTCAAGTCATTGATTCAACTGATCAAACCTTATTGCTAGGAATCGATTGATATAAGAAAAATAAAGTTAATGTTAACTTTGAAAATAATAAAATGATTCTTACCTCTAGATTAGATAAAACTATAGTCCCAGTACAATGTGTAGTTGGAAAAAGAATTGAGCTGTAACTATTGAAGATGAACTCGATGAAATGATTGAACAAGAATTAGAATATAATGACAAGAAAGAAACAGACAGCTATCTCATCAAAATTAAGAATAAGAAGAAGATACTAATCTTTGAAATCAAGCCTGGGAGAATGATTCAATTCAACCTTAGGCTGATGAAATAGAAACATATGAAGAAGAAGTTAACCACCCCAAATATGTACTTAATATTTTATATGATAAATATGATATATTTCTCTCAATCAGAAAAGGAGAAATTATGTATGAAATGTGACAATCTCCTGGAGGAAAAGTGGAAGGAAATGAAAATCTAATGAAAGTAGCAGTATGAGAAACTGAAGAAGAAACTGGAGTAAAAGTCAAGGAAGAAGACTTAGAATATATATTCAATAATCCAGATTTCAATTGCAATGTTTATGCTACAAAGATTCCCAAAGGAACTAAACTGGAACAAGCTGAAGAAAATAAAAATAAACCCTGAATCTATATTAGTTTTCTGAAATATAAAGAGATATCTAAGCAGGGAAAAACTACCCTAACTCACATGACATTTATCAATAAAATATTAGATTGAATTGTATGAAGTAACTTACCTAATAGTCTTGCAGAAACTATGCAAGCAAAAACTGTGAAAGAGAAAGTTGTAACTCTAAGGTAACAAAAGGAAATTAACATTCTGATAAAAGAAAATGAAGATGATTCATCACCAATATCATTGAAATTGGGCAATCAACTAGAGTAGGAAGAACTAATGTAGCTTGACATAAAATTGATACAAGAAATGCTGACTTAATTAGAAAAAATTATTATTGTACAACAAAGGAAGAACAAGAATTTATCAATGGAGAAATTAAGAAGATACTATGTAAAGGAATTTATTCAAGCATCTGATAGTTCATGGATATTACTTACAATTCTTGTAAAGAAAGCAAATTGAAATAAAAGATTATATATCGATTATAGAGAACTCAACAAACTCACGAGAGAAGATGCTTACCCTTTGTCTAGAATTGATGAAATTTTGGAAAACTTAAATGAAGCAAAATGGTTTTCAATATTTGACTTAGCCAGTGGATTTGGCAAATTGAAATGAATCCTAAAGATAGAGAGAAAACTGCATTCATGATCAAAGAAGAACATTATAAATTTAATGTTATGCCTTTTGGTTTATGCAACACCTAGCAACCTTTCAGAAAACAATGAATAAAATATTAGAAGAATATATTGATCAATCTGTGGCAATCTTCATTGATAATATTATTGTTCATTAAAACAGTTTTGAAGGATATTGTAGACATTTTCAAATGCTCTTCCATAAACTGAGAAAAGTGAATTTAGTATTAAATAAGGAGAAATGTGAAATGTTCAAAAGAGAATTACGATTCTTAGAATATAAAATTAATGAATATGGAATCTTATCAGACCTTCAAAAGATAGAGAAAGTTCAAGAGTTTCCTATGCCAAAAGATGTGAAGCCAATTAAAGGATTTCTTAGATTGGTATCATATTACCAAAAATTTATTAAGGATTTCTCAAAAATTGCCAAACCTTTGAATAACTTGTTGAAGAAAGGAGTTGAATATGATTGGATTAATGAATGTCAAAATGCATTTGAAATCTTAAAAGGAAAACTGATGTAAGCTCTAATACTAGGATATCCAAATTTTGACAAAATGGTTTATCTTTTCACTGATACCTCAGGAATTGGATTAGGAGCTGTGATCGCATAAAAGAATAATCAAGAAAAGAGAAAATAATTGTTTATACAAGTAGAACCCTTAATATTTATAAACAAAACTATAGTACTCAAGAATTAGAGTGTCTAACGATCAACTGGACAGTTGAATACTTTCATTACTACACTTTTTTAAAACCTTTATCTTAGTAACTGATAATGTAGTATTAAAATGGTTATAAACTTCAACTGTAAAAAATTGAACTAAAAGAGCTAAATAGTTATTGAATTTTCAGCAATATACATTTCAAATTCAACACTATTCAGGAAAAAATAATGCAAATGCTAATGCTTTATCCAGAATTAATCCTGATAATTACGAAGATTCTGATAAAATTGTAGAAACTTACATGATTTCTGTACAAACGGATGAAAACTTTGATGAATCAGAAAAAAAGAAAATCTAATACTATATCTTTTCACCAGAAAATAGCTTAGAAGAAAATGATACTTTGAGTGAGAATTGATGAATCAATTTGAAAATCATTTATTGATTACTGTTAGATACCAATGTTTAAAAGATGAAATGATCAAAATTTATAAAGAGAATATTAAAGTCAAGCAAGTAATTACAAATCAACCAATTACTAAAGGAGGCTTTAAATATACTGACTTTTGTGATATTAAAAATCATCACATACACATGTACTGTAAGGTATGCAAACATAATTTACCTTATAGAATTATTCTTCATAATTGTATTATTGGATTTGAATGTAATAAAATTCATCTTGACATGAACTTAACTATTTAACTAATGACTTATGGTAGACTGAACCTTTACTTGTTCAACAAGAAAATGCTTATGCATAATTGTTTGCCATACTCCAATAATTTATTCTATCACTAATGAAATAATAGAGTGAAAGCAAAAGTGTCAATATTGTAGTTGACAGCTCAAGTTTAAAAATGAAATAAAATCAATAAAATCAACTTAAACATTATTTTATTACATTAAATTTACCAAATGATAAGAAATTAGCTGAACAAATTATCAGACAATCAAAACATTTTATTATTTTAGAAAATCAACTTTATAAAAGAAATAAGAGAAATTCTGGAAGCTATCTTAAAGTATTGAAAACAAATGAAATAGAAATAATACTCTTTGCAATACACAATCATCCTACCGGTAAAAACTTAGGAATAAAAAAGTTTTCAAAAAGATTAGAGAAAATTATTACTAGCTGCAAATGTTTAAAGATATTAGAAATTATATTAAAGCCTGTGACTCTTGTCAAAGAATAGGGAAGCTCTCGAAAAAATAGTACTCTATTACACCCAATATCAGTAGAAAAGTCCTTTGAGAAAATAGGAGTAGATTTTGTAAGACTATTATCATTGATCAACAAAGGAAACTGTTATATAATTGTAGCTACTGATTATTTAATCAAATGGCCTGAAGCAAATGTGATCATAGCAAATGATGTAAAAACAGTTATAAAATTTATTTATAAAAATATAATTTGCCAACATAGATATCCAAATTATATACTTTTTGACTAAGAAACACATTTTAGAAATCAAATAGTAAAAGGTTTAATAAATAAATTTGAAATTAAACATCTATTGTCAACGTCACACCATTCTCAAACTAATGGATTAGTTGAGCAATTCAATATGACCTTATGTAAATCTATAGCGAAAGTGACAAAGAATTTATAAGAATGGAATAACGCTATAAACTCTGTTTTATTTACATATCAAACTTATTACAAATTTATATCATTCTATTTGACCTATAGAAGAGAAGTAAGATTACTAATTACTGCTCTTAAAAATAAAACTTTGGAAATAAATTTGAAAAGCTTAGAAGAAAATAGGCAACAAGCAATAGAAAATGTGACAAAGATACAAGAAAAGCAAAAGAAACAATATGACTCAAAAATTAAGTGACCAACTGAATTTAAAATTGGAGACAAAGTTCTTTTATACGATGCTACTGAAGAGAAAACTTAGACTAAAAAATTGGAAGAAAAATGGAAAGGACCATTCTTTATTCATAATGTATTACTCAATAGAGCATACAAATTAAAATCTACTGAAGGATGAATTCTTAGAATACTAATCAATGCAAGTTTATTGAAAATCTATCACAATTAGCAGTATTGAAACCCTGTAATCTATGTTTGAGTAAACAAATAGAAAATATAAAAAGATACTGATTAGACCTTGAATCTCAATTTTCCTGAAAATGTTTGAAAATTTCTAACAAATGAGTCATTTTGTAAGAAAATATTAACAAAATATTAAAAATGTTGAAAAGGCAAATAATGTGCTAAAAGAAAATAATATTAAGTTACTTCTAATAATTATCAACCTCTGGGAAAAAACCAAGTCAGATAAATTGATAGATTTAATGGATAAAATCTATTAGGAAGAAGAATCTGTGAAAAATAAAAGTCCTGAAGAACTCTTATAAAAAAGAAAAATGCAAAAGGAATATGCTCAAGAACTAGAAATTACCCCTACTACCTTGTCTAAGAGAATTAAAAGAAGAAAGAAGAATTCTTTGACAGAGTTCAAATCTAAAAAGAGAAAATGTTACTAGTAAAATTTTAGATAGATTTAATTAGTAGAATAGAAAGTTAATTTTATTACCTTTGATAATTATATAGATCATAGATATCCATTTAGTTGCCTGCAGATCTGACAATTTTATTGATATGGTAACTTTATTGCCTAGCGAAATAGCAACTTTATTTCCTTCAATATATTTAGTTTAGTTTATTTTATTATTTATTTAACATGTATAAATAACAATGTATTTTCTTTGAGTTTTAGCATCAATAAGATGTTAATCTTTTAGGTACTGAACTTATATATTATTAATAAAGGAGTATAATTAACTAAGTATAAAACTTATCCTTTGCAAACCCTTTGAAAATGTTATAAATTATCTGTGACACTTTGCATTTGTATAATTCCTTTTGTTAATGAACTTATTATGATATTGTATTGATTTGCTATATTGACTTAGAGTTTCTGAAGTGCAATCTCTGATATTTCTTGAGTTATTTTTGTATTTATTTTGAGTTTATATCACGTGTTGTATATTAAGAATAATTCTTTGACATTATTTTGAATCTTCACCTGTGATTCCTTAAGTAATTGTCTTAGTTTTATTTACTCCTTTTAAAATTTTATTTGAAGTTATAAAACTAACGTAACAATAGTATTATTTAATTAGATGAGTGTGATATCTTAGATTTATTTAAAGTCTTAAGTATAGCTAATAAGCTTCTCATTTATGAGCTAATTAAATATTTACAAATATATTTAATTAAAGATAAACCCAAATGAATAGAATAACATTTTCAATGAATTTATTTCAAAAACAGTCAATTTAATTCTTTTATCTAAATTTCAACAATATTGTACAGAACTTTTAGCTAAACTTCTGACAAGGTATTTAAATCACTTTACTTTTCTTATTGAAAAGATCTTAATTTTAATTGTTAAATGAGATGACTTATAAATCAGTAAGGTTAAAATTTAAGAATATATATTAAAAATGAATTTTGACAAACTTATACTTATTTCTATTTCTAAGTTTTAGTTAGATAATGATTTTAAAATAATAAAATGTATTTTATAATACTGTTTGCCTTTAAATAGATTTTTTATCTTAACTTCTGAAGATATCATCAAAAAAGTTCATTCATATAAAAGCTTTTGAATTAATAACTTTATGAAGATTCTTCTTATTTGATCTAAAAAGTAAGCAAAAGATGGTATTTTGCTTCCTAAAACCTAACAGAAACTTAGTTTTCTTAATATATAGTAATTACAAAATAATTATATAGTAAATATATAGTTATTACTTTACTTAGTTATAGCTTAATTGCAGCCTAATAGGTATTTTACAATTACTGAATAGTAAATAAACAAAGTTTCTATAAAGAAGTAGAAATGCTAATGAAATTATAAACACAAAGATAGAGTTCTGAATGAGTCGAATCGAGTCGAGTTTAAAGATCAACTCTATTCGACTATCTTTTTTCAAGTTAAGTCAAGTTAAAATTTATTTTATAAAATCTTTAAATTTGATTTGATTCGAGTTATATAAATTTTAAACTCGACTCAAATTAACTCAACTCAATTTTAACTCGATTCGATTTTAAAAAAAAATAATAAAAAAAAATGAAAAGATCAGAGGGGGGGAGGGAAGGGGGAAAGCGAACGATTTGTTATTGTTCTTCTTGAACGATTGCTTTTATCGTTCAAGTCAAATGAATAGTTATCGTTCTTTTTGAATGATTGCTTTTATCGTTCAAGTCAAATGATTAAGTTATCATTCTTCTTGAATGATTGCTTTATCATTCAAGTCGAACGATTAGGTTATCGTTCTTCTTAAATGATTGCTTTTATCATTCAAGTTGAACGATTAGGTTATCATTCTTCTTGAATAATTGCTTTTATCATTCAAGTCGAATGATTAGTTATCATTCTTCTTGAATGATTGCTTTTATCGTTTAAGTTGAATGGTTTTTTATCATTCTTCTTAAATGAATATTTTATCATTTAAGTCGAACAATTTCTTATCATTCTTCTTGAACGATTTTTTATTGTTCAAGTCCACTTGAATCAACTCGAGTCAACTCGAATTAAGTCAAGTTTAAATCGAGTCAAGTAATATTTAACTCGACTTGAATTTGGCTTAACTCACAAATAATCGAGTCAAAAAAACATATACTTGACTTGATTCAAACTCGACTCGGCTTATCTGACTCGTGAGTTAACTCGACTCGTCCAGAACTCTACACAAAGATCATTAATTTAATATTTTTTCCTTGATTTCAAGATAGATTGATAAAATAGATATTCAAAGCAGATTTGTCTATATAAGAGAATTATATTTATCTGAATTTAAATTGATATTAAAGGAAAGTCAAGATGGATTTACTCCAAAAAAGTTTCATGAGTATTATGATAATATTCTTTGTACAGATACATTTATTATGGTAAAGGTGACAGAAGAAATTCTTGGAGGATATAACCCTTCAATCTGAAAATCCTTCGCATATGTATAATATAGTAAAAATTAAGTTAGTATTATATTTCTTTTAAGAATAAGGATAATTTTAACAATACAATCTTAAGCCATGTAAGGGATGCTGATATAGCATTATATTATAGCTCTCTTTTGGTCCCACCTTTTATAGTGATCTTTATTTAGAAAATATTGAGGATAATAAAACAGATTATGATTTTAAATATTGTTCATTAAGCAATATGAAAAGGCAATAAGAGATAAAGATATACAAGAATTTTCAATAGAAGATTATGAAGTATTTCAAATTGTGAAGAACAAGATTGGTTAAATAGATCGCACGAAATGTTTGCTAATTATTTTAATTAGGTATTTTATATATTTGCTATTTATTAATTAGAATATATCTAAATTTATTCTAGAATTACTAAATTTATTATTTTTTACGGTAAACTTTATTGTGAGCGAGCTAATATTCATCATATCGCATTTAAAATTTGTTTTTTGTAATTTAATTATGTTATTGAAATGAAATTAAATATATTGAGTAAAAGTAATTTTAAAAATTTACACTAGTTTCTTGCTCAATCTTGAAAATTATCCTTTTTTTCCTATCTTTAAATTAAAAAAATGATTTCTTTAGGAACATCGAACCACTTAGAATATTTTGATATCAGCTTGCGCTCAACCAGTTATAGTTCATAACTATAACCGTTTCTCCTGAACACCGCGTAAAGCAGAGTTGCGACCCATTAGAATTACAGAATCTGGGTCATACCCAAATTATAAAAAAAGGTTATCTAATTTCTTAACGGATATTACCTATTTATACCCGGATGTTATTTTATTTTATATAATCTAAATATAAGTCTGGCTACAAAATATTTTCTTTAAAATTCTTTTTATTATTAAAATTTTAAATGAATGTAAAATGCAAAAGCAAAGTTGACAGTATTGTTCACAAAAAAAAGTTTAAATTAATATTTATATAACTACAGTTTTTACATTTAGTATAAAACGAATAAATAAGACATTAGCTAATAGCTATTACCGCTAATTAACTTAATGTATGAATAACCTTATCAGTAATCTTTAAACCCATTTTTCCTAATTACTTATTAACTTTAATAAAAAAAATATCGCAGCTTTACCAATAGATTTACAGTACAGTTATAACCCAACAAATTGATCACAACGCAAAATGCACAGCAGAATATTTTACAACAGAAACACATTCCTTTCCAAATGTGAAAACGGATACATACTGGATATTACCCATTGTTATTTTATGACCAGGATAGAATTATCCGGGTATACGCGGGTAAATGGGTAACGAGTCGCTACTTTCTATTTGATAAATGCAAAAATTTTAATTAATTTTACATTAATAAATTAAGTTACAAATTTAAAAACTTTATTAAAACTCTACACCTTATTTTACTCTTGTAATGTATAAATCAAAATAATTATCAACACGACTTATTGTTTTTTTTTTGATTGTCATTCTGTTAAAAGCAAATCTGATTATTTTTAAGTTATTGAAACTAGTATCTGACGATGAAATTATAATTAATATAAACATAAAAATCCATACCATACATGATTTAATAACACCTGTCGATGACTTGTAGTAGAGACCTGCATAAGTCCAAATTGAAGTCCAGCCCAGCCCGGACTTTAAGCCAAGAATTTAAATGCCGGCCTGGCCCAGCCCGGGTTAAATTTGTGTATTAAAATGCCAGCCCGGCCCAGCCCGGACTTAATTATAATTATTAACGATGCGAAATTTAACAATTTAATCATTTTATTTTTATTTAACAAATTACAAAAAAACAATATGTATTTTTTTTTTTTAACAAATTGTTATTATAATAAACAAACAAAATAATTAATGAAGAGCACTATGTAATACCAAAATGATACAACCTGTTTACAAACAATATGAAATTGATTAGCAACAATAAAATATTTTATTATACAATCAGTGGCGGTTAAATTTTAATTACAGCTAATTTCAAAGTTGCGAGACATGTAAATTTTAGTTTATCGGCACTGTCGGATTGTTCGGAAATGTCGGAAATGTTGGTGCCAATCAAATGATTAGAAATTTTTCGGCGTCAATCAAATTTATAAAACATATTCAATTTTTTACTCACGTTATTTAATTTAACAATGAATAGTTCATTAAGCTTCCGTTTAAATGCAAGTCCAATTTGTCTCATTTGTTTACTATGTGAAAATACTTATGGTAAAGTCACCAAAAGAATTTTTAAAATATATATAGAAAAAAAATATTCGTGGCGCCGAGAAATTTCAATCATTAGATTGGCACCGACATTTCCGACCTTTCCGAACAATCCGACAGTGCTGATAAACTAAAATTTACATGTCTCGCAACTTTTGAAATTAGCTGTAAATAATTATTTTTGCCAAAATTATAAAAAAATCCGGGCTGGTACCTTGAACCCGGACCCGGCCCTACTGGTATGAAAAACGCGTAACAGCTAATTTCAAAAGTCACGGGGGCGGACGATCATTTTGCAGATCGATAAAAAAAAACTCGGTATAGAATTTTTTGAAGAAAAAACATTATCGCTATGTTCAAATCATTGTTCCGAATATAGCGACATAATTTTTTTTGCCTGTATAAACAGTGGTAGGCCTTATAGATGTTCTCGGAAAAGTCTCGGTTATTATTGGCTGTCCCGTGACTTATGAAATTTGCTGTAAAGTAATTACTATTGACATTTTATTTAACAATTCGAGATTTATGTTCTGCTCATTTTCAACTATTTGTTTTGTTAACAAATATTAATTCATAAACATTAATTAATAATAACAATTTATTTTATTTAATTTATGACGAAAATGTCCTTCTAATTACCTAATATGTTCCTCCCGAAATTATTTTATCTTTTTTTAATTTGAAATACTTCATAGTCTTCTATAGATATTCTATCCTCGGTATCTCTTATCGCTTTTTCATAATGCTTACCTCTTCTACAATAAACAATTTCATAATTTTTATCTACCGGAGCCGTTTCATTATAAATCTTGATATCTCCGCCAAATCCTGGACCATCCCATGGAGCTACTCGAATTGCATAATTTTTATCCTTCTTGTCTTATTTTACTATAAATTGCATCCTTTAGGCCAAAATCCTTACATTTAAAGGAAAATATAAAACTTTCTTCGGTACTGAGCCAACCTTGATCAGATGTCCATTTTAAAGGATTAAATCCGCCATAAATTTCATCGGTTCCTTTAACTTTTATAAAAGACACAGTATTTTCTTTACCATCACATAACTTATGAAATTTTTTAGGAGTAAACCCATCTCTACTTCCTCGTAATAATAAGTTGAATTCATAAGGCAAATATAACTTTTCTCTAACGGAAAATTTTCTTTCGTGTTTCACGTTATCAATCCATTTTGAAATTAATGAAACTATATCAATATTAATTATTTTTGTATCAAATTTTCCATAATATCTAGGAGCAAGATAATTATTTTTAGGAGGTTTACTATCAGGATCTAAAAAGTATTTTAATAAATCCTGGTAAAGCTTAGGCTTAAGCAATTTTTGGTAAGGAATAACTTGTTCTAAAAATTCTTTGGAAGATAAACTAAAAAATCTAATATGAGACAAGACGTTATTCAAAGTATTTTCCAATTAATCTGAATTCATCATCCGTCCAATTTGATGGATCCTGCATTAACGTAGGATTTCTCGCGTGACCCCATTTTAATACGGACGACCAAATATCGACCTCTTCCATTTGCAATTCACTTTTTTTTAATAATGGTAATAATGATTTTTCGTCAAGGGAGGTAAAATCTAATGATTTAAATATTTTAAATGGATAAGATGCTATTAAATTTATGCAGTATGGTTGCAATTCTGTAAAACAAGTCGATTTTAGACTTCTGTGAACCAAGTCAAAATTTTGATCAATCCATTCGGACTTTTCCTCAATCAATATTTTTGCAAGAAATCTACCAATTCTTGCAAATGAAATTCATCTGCCACAAGTAATATTTTAATAATTTCCGAAATGTTATTGTAACCATTTAATGAAAGGAATCCACCATAAATATATCTTGAGTTTTTGAAAAATTAATATTTTTTACTTTTAAATAATGATGATAAATCCATTATTAAAAAAAAAAAAAAAATTTGTAAAATCTCACTTTAAAATAATTTGAAAATGTTCCGGTGAAATGTTTGAGAATTTCATATGACACAAGTTATTATCCCCATCTTTTCTTTTAGATAATTTTCGTCTGAAATATGGAGAACGATAACTCAAAATAATAGCATGTGCACGAAAACTTTTTATATGAAAGTTTTCTCCAACTTCAAATATGACATCCTGATATTCATCATCATTATCTAAGATTTCAATAAAATTCTGACTTAATTTCGAAAAAAATTGTTTAGACATTTTTTGTGAAAAAAAAAAAAATTAATGAATGTCGGCAATTGATGCCTTTTTAATGTTTGATTAACGGTTTAACTAAATTTGGATAAATAAAAAGATATTGATTTAGTGGAACAATAATAAACGTTTACCGTAATACAAAAAATTATTTCAACTTTGGAAACAAATTATAATTTAATCGTAGAAAAAATTAAAAGAGTAGAATTATCTATTCTGAAAGGATATTAATCTCAAAAATATGGTTCAGCAAATTGCTTGAGAAATCCCATTAACGTAAAAGTTCAGGATATCAAAGAATTCAATAATCTGCAGAAATTCAACAAGATTCCAATTGTTATATTCAGATGGTTTGAGATTATTAAGGTAAGTGAATCAATTAAAATCATTTAAATATTTTACATTGATATAATAATTAGTATATACGATAATGAAAATAAATGTACTAGGCGTTTTAACTTTCGGAGCGTAATATTTGCAAAACTATCTTACAGCCCTATGTGATCATGTTGAGTTTGTTTGAAAAATATTTTTTAAAATATGTTGCATCAATAGTTTATTTGCGTATATAAGTCTACCTTTCTGAATTCTACTATCAATAAACCAATTAAAGTGTTAAAATAATAAAGAAGAGGTAACTAATAAACTAGATAAAAATGTAAATAAAAAATGTATCAAGAAAATATATTTTGCGAAGTTGAGAATTACCCACTTGAAGAAGCAAACATTAATTAACTTAAGGTAATAATAGTATTCTATAGCTCCAATCGTTCTTTTTTTCTATATTCTTGCCGCGAAAAATAAATTTTGGAAACCGAAGATATTCTTTTTCAAGATTTTTAGAAATTATGACCGCTTAAATACAAAATAAAACTTAAAGCATTATTTTATAAATCAAATTGTTTTCGAGTGGCACATTTGGATTAATGATAACGAGAGAATAATAAAATACGGTGATTGTTTATTTATATTGGTAATGAATTTAACTAATATTGAATTAAAAAGCTTATTAATTAATTAAAAACAATAGTCCATTGCTCCATTGCATTAATTTGTGTTTATTATTCGTACGCGTAGCATAAAGCCTATGTAACACGTGACATATAAAGTTTTTTAATGGATTGATGATATATGGGTTGATTGTTAGGAAATCAGGTTCCGGAATTTTTTAACAAAATTGAGAGATTTTTATTGCATTATAGTTTTTGATGTAATTAGATTAAAATGCATTAAAGCTTTTAATTTTAGTTAAAATTTCTTGTAACCTGAATTTCCTAGAATCCTCCCATATACTTAAATTATTATAGTTGCGGGGCAAAACCTTAAACCCATTTTGACAAAAAGTCGAAACTTTTCAAAAATTATTTCGACAGTTTCGATAACAACTATGCGAAATTCGATGGGTTTTTGGAAATATTATAAAAACTGCTATATGTAAGATTTTAGGGATAATTTATAAGAGAAATAGAATAATTATGAAAATTTATAAACCTTAAATTTTTAAGCACGAAAATCTAAAACTGAAAAATAAGTTCTTTCTAAAACTCAATAAATCTGAAAACATTAAATAAAAATTTATTTTATTCTTTAAACGAAAATGCCTGGTTCATTACTGAGATTTGATAATGCTTCATATTCGTGCTTGCTATTTAATTGTGAGATTACGTTATAAGAATAACTTATTTCAAAAAGTTTACCGGGCCTGAATAACAAATAAAATTACGTTCGGTATTTTATGTAGTGTTGTAACGCTTTTCATTTATTGTATTAAATATTACCAGAAATTCTCATGATTTTATTATCTTGATCTTTTTTATGTACCATTTATAGCCAAAAATTCCAATTGCCATAAATATTGCGGTACCTACAATTCCACTTATTGTACCAATTGCAATTTTCATTGTACTATCATTATCACAAGTCGTGTTTGTAGTGTTATTTTCAAGTTCAAATCTATAAACCCAAGCATAGTTTCTAATATCTAATAAATAAATCCTTGTATTAAAAACTTTTGGAAAAAAATTTGGCTGAAGAATAACTCCTATAATTCAAGAAATCCGTTTACTTGTTAATATAAGAATCTTTAAAATTTAAATAAAAATTAAAGTGAATTATTATTTACCAAAGGTTATAATCATAAAATTTTCAACCAAATTTGCAGTATGCGATGCAAGTGACGGAACTTTACCAATATTTGAAGTTACTTGTGGTACAGTCCATTCAAACGGAGTTGTTTTAGTATTTAAAACAGCCAAATCTGGTGCAACTTTTAATAAATCTGTAGTGGGTTTTACCCCACCATAGATAATTATTCTTCCATCAGGAACTGAAATTAATATAATATTTAACAAATAATTAAAATCAATTAAAATAAAAATGTATAAAAATTTAATAAATACTTAATATTGCTGAATGATAAAAACGGGATTCGATTTCAATTTGACCATTGTTTATTGCTTGCTTAACAAAATTTTTAATATTAATTAATTTTAATTAATTTAACAAGAATCATAGTAACTACAAATGCATGCTTACCATTACTGACCAAGTATTTTGTTTTGTATTATAAATGTGAATTTGATTAATATCTACTGCTTTTAGTGTTTCAGGCGAAACTATTTTTCAACATCCGAAACGTTTCGCCCAGAGAATTTTTATATGATCCGAAACTATCCGAAACCTCCGAAACCCTAAATTTGGAAAGATTTTTGCAGATCAAATTGGCGAAACTAGTTTCGCCCGAAACACTAACTGCTTTCAAAGAATAATCAACTATTTCAATACCTCCAATATATAAAATTTCATCGTTTGGTAATAATGTTGCAGTATAGATAGCTCGGCTTGAAGGAGCATTGCCAATGAGGGTATCAGACCACGTTAAACCATTATTATTAAATATTATCATATTATTAAAATATTGAACATTTTCATTTCCTATGAAGTTATCTGAAAGTCCACCAAAAACATAAATATTTCCTAAAGCACCAGTAACGCCTTGTACGAATCTTCGTCTCGCTGGTTCTTCCCCGCAATAATAGGTACTTCCCATTGCCCTGATTTTGGACTGAACATATGTACCAGTGAGGTAAAGGAATCTACATTATTTTCATTATCCCTCCAATTAAGTAAATACAACTATTATTATTTAATGTAATAGCTGCATTAGCACTTTTAAATCCTATTTTTGAATTTATTGGAAGGTCGGACCATGTCGGAAAATCCACATTGAACTGTTGAGATACATCAAGAAAAAATACGTCATTTGTGAAATTATCACTTTCATTTCCAACATTTCCTCCAAAAAAATAAATTTTATTTTCGAAAAGAATAAAGGAATGGCTTGTACGCCCTAGAGGAGTAAATGTTTCAACTCCAAAAAAGGGATGGAAAATTAGAATAAGAAATAAATTAAATGAAATATAATTATAATAAGACATGTTAATTTTCAATAATACGGAGTTGAATGGAAAACCTTTTTTTTTAGTTTTTATGAAACTATCCTATAACCTGAAAACCCTACAAGCGGAGATAAATGAACGTAATCTGTTTGTTACACAACAATTTGTGTTTCGATTTACCCAAAATTAATTAAATAAAGAGCAACCCCACACGTTATACTACTGCTACTTGCTTTCGCTGCAACATTGCTATAGAAGACTTCGATCACATCTGGTCTTGTTCTCAAAATCATGTTTCACTCACTGACTTAATACAAAATCTCAAAATTTCACTTATGTCCCATCTCAAAGAGCTAAACATTCCTAATAATGATAACCTATTAGATGCTATTGATCAATCCTCAATATGGTATTGCAACTCCTTCAATAACAACTTATGTTTTATT